>BOPN01004890.1:42500-50000 GCA_017312705.2 Penaeus japonicus | reverse complement strand
TATATATATATATATATATATATATATATATATATATATATATGTGTGTGTGTGTGTGTGTATTTATATGTGTGTGTGTGTGTGTGTGTGTGTGTGTGTGTGTGTGTGTGTGTGTGTGTGTGTGTGTGTGTGTGTGTGTGTGTGTGTGTGTGTGTATATATATACATACATACATATATGTATATATATATATATATATATATATATACATATATATATATATATATATATATATATATATATATATCATCATCATCATCATCATCATCATCATTATCATTATTATCGTCAGCCTGTATCATCCCTCTACAGGATGTAGGCTTCTCTCAATCTGTTCCAGTCATTCCTGCCTTGTGTCCTCTGATTCCAGTTTACTCCTGCGAAATTTGTTATTTCATCACGCCATCTTGTCACTGGTCTTGCGCTTGGTCTTTTTGTGTCCTTTATTTTCCATTCTGTTGTTTTCTTTGACCACCGGTTGTCCTGTCTTCGATAAATATGACCTGCCTACTGCCACTTTTTCTTTTTAATGCTCTTAAGTATATCCTCTATTTCTGTCTGTTGCCTGATCCATGTAGCTATTTTTCTGTCCTTTAAGCTAACTCCTCTCATGAGCCTTTCCAATCCTCTTTGAGCACTCCATGTTTCTGACCCATATGTTATGACGGGGAGGACATATGGGTTAAAAACCTTTCTCTTTAGAGATAATGGCAGACGACCTCGTAATATATTATTTTGTGTACCGAAGGCACTCCAACCAAGCCAAATTCGTCGTTTTTATCTCAGTTTCGCAGGATGTATTCGTGTGGATGAGATGCCCTCGGTATACATACTCGTTTACTGCTTCTAAAACCTCGTCCTGCACTTGTATTTGCTCAACTTGGGTTCGACTGTTGAACATAACTTTAGTCTTTATCATGTTCATTTTAAGGCCATCCACAGAGGCTTCTTGTATTCGTTTGTTTTATCTCTTATTTGGGTTAATTTGTGGATATGGTTTGTAGTTGGGAATCCACTCCGGAAGCCCGCCTGTTCCCTAGGTTGTTTTGAATCTAATGTATCGGTGACGCGGGCTGTGATGTTTTTAGTGAACAGTTTATAGATTACAGAGAGGAGGCTCATAGGTCGGTAATTCTTTGTCTTTTGTGTCCCTCTTTTTGTGTATTACAATTATTGTTGCGTTTTTCCAGGATTTCGGGTTTTTACCGTCGCTTAGACATTTGTTAAAAAGATTGGCTAGTTTTACTGCCGCAATCTCTCCTGTATCTTAAATAAGATCTACACTAATGCCATCTTCTGATGTTTTTCCTCTTTTCATACCTTTTAGTGCCCTTTTTTAATTTCCTTTACCGCAATGTTTGGGACGTCTCCAATTGTTGTGTTTGCCTCCATTCGTAGTTGATCGTTTGAGTGGTATAAGTCGCAATAGAAGTCTTCTACTACTTTTGATAATTTCATTTTTATTGTATGCCACCTTTCCATTGGGTTTCTTCACTACATACATTTGGTTTTCCCCTATTCCAAGCCTCTTGCCCGAAGTTTATTTTTCGTATGTTCAATTTGCGCACATATTTTTTCTTCTTGTTTATCGTCTTAGTTTGCTTTGCAGATTCTGTTTTGTCTATTATTGATGTTATCTTCATGTCCCTACGATGTTTCATAAACCTTTTTTGTTTCTACCGAAAGTTAACTGAACTTTTATTTTTCGTCTTTACGGCCTATTTCAAGTGCAGCTTTCTTAATTATCTCACTGCATTGGTC
Source organism: Penaeus japonicus (assembly GCA_017312705.2). NCBI lineage: Eukaryota > Metazoa > Arthropoda > Malacostraca > Decapoda > Penaeidae > Penaeus > Penaeus japonicus. The sequence goes on along the minus strand of BOPN01004890.1, from coordinate 48,239 downwards.
GTTCTTCGAGAGCTGATTATCTGTTTCGGATGTTAAAAATTAAGACCGAATTCCGTCGCCCAATTCTCTATATTAGTTAGATTAACGAGTGGCTACCGATGAGCTTATTCCGTTCCCTTCTCAGCTGTAATTTAACTCGACTTCGGACCAGTCTGTGGTCGCTCCCGACATTTACTTTATTGATAACGCTCACGTCTTGTACATGTCGCGCCTGCTGGTGATCATGAAGTTAATTTCGTTTTTAATATCGGATGGGGATTTCCGTGTCCATTTCCTCCCGGGTCTCTTTTCGAAGAATGTATTCATAATTTTGAGGGATCGATCTTTGACGAATTCTGTTAGCGTTTGCCCTCCCTGCTTTCTGGTACTTATTCCATGTTTCGCAACTGAGGTTTTTCCATCTTCCTTTATTCCTATCTTGGTATTAAAATCCCCCATAATTACGTTAAATTGTGTTTTTGCACATCTTCACAGAAGCTCTCTATCTCCTCATCACTGTGGCTGCAGGTAGTAATGTATACTTGTATAATTTTTAGGTTATATCTAACACACATACAAAACATATGTGGTAGGAATGTCCTTTCAAGCTGTGTGGAATGAACGATCATGCGACAAAGCCGTGAGGTGTTATTAATTCTTGACAAATTGCTCCTCTTCATGCAAGAAATAAAGGGAAAACGCTTATCAAAAATTGATATTTTCGCTAGATAGCCATTGATAAAGTGCACAATTTGAATGGTTTGTCTAATTTCGCCGAATTTTTACTATTTTGGGAAATTGTATATGTCCAGTTCTCGACAACAGAATGTCCCAGAAAAAAAAAACTGAAAAAAAAAATTCTTTCTTAAAAAAAAGGAAAAATATTCTTTCTTCAAATACAATCAGAGCTTTTAATTATAGATGGTAAACAAATTTTAGAGCTTTTCGAGATACTACCGCTGAACCTGCGTCATATTTTGTCTTTCTGCATCTGAAAAAGTGTATTTCCTTAAAAAGAAAAAAAAGAGCTCCTTAAATGGTTGCAACGAAGAGCATCAACACATTCTGCTGGTAAATATAAATCTCATAATCTTTTTATCGCGTCAGTGAGAAATTTGAACTAAAAACCATTAAAGCTCTACAAACACTTGGCGCGTTTTACCTTCAAAGAGTAGGATTATTTTCCTCCGGTGACAGAAATATTCACAGTGCATAAAGGATACATTCGAGTTCGCTCACCGGAAGGTCGTGCGAGTACAATCAAGGTCGTCACGCGGCGCCCCACGGCTAATCTTCCGCCCGCGGTGATGAGTTACCGCGGAATTGGTGTTGATGGTTGCCAGGGAAAGAGACGAGAGAGGTAGGGGAGGGCGCGTATGTGACCTGAGTTTTTAGAAGGCGAGGGAGGGAGATGGAGAGGGTGAGGATGGGGAGAAGAGGGAGAGCGAGATTGGAAACATTAAGGAGACAAGAAGCGGGAGAGGGTGAGCTGGAGCGCAAATCCTCGTTGGATTCCGGTAATATTCCAAAATCAAGGTGAAAACAGAACGGATATTAGAAAAGAGTAAACAGATTTAGGTGGAAGGGGAGAACGCTCCTTAGATTTGACTGAAATCGAAGTTAGGTTTACGACATTTAGGTGATGATATTGTAGAGGGAGAGGGAGAGGGAGAGAGAGAGAGAGAGAGAGAGAGAGAGAGAGAGAGAGAGAGGGGTATACTATTCTATAACGTGATAGATAATGGAGGATGCAGACAGAATGTAAAAAAAAAAGAAGAAGAAAAAAAAACGGAAAGAAAGAAGAACGATGTTGAGAGGTAAAAGAAATATGTGAAACACCAGAGGGAAGGCATGTTGCTAGACCAGCGAGAGTGAAATACCAAAGGAAGGGGGTTTAAATTACAGTGGAAAAGCCTGACTGGGGAAAACTTTAAGGGAGAAGGGATACACTGATGACTAAGGGGGAGTCATGATAGCGTGGTGAGAATGCTGTGAAGGTGACTAGAGCCGCGGTAGTGTATGTGGGAAAAGGGTGGGGGGCGATGTAAGACGAGGGGAGCCACTGAGACAGGGAGAAAATGCTTCGCAAGGTGGGAGAAATGTATAGTGCCGGGGGTCCTACGAGAGAATAAGGACTTTTAGATGGCGAGGGGAGTTGCTGTGTTGTGTAGCTGCAATAGTGAAAGGTTAGGGGGACCATTAAAACATGGTTACTGCTTTTATAAGGTGAGGGGAGTTACTGAGAGATTTGTGGAAAGACGAGGGAACCGGTAGTGGAGGCAGAGTGCACGAATAGATGCAGTGTAGGTTAGAAAGAGGGGCCATATGCAGTAGGAGGAAGTAAAACAAATTAATGTTACAGCAAGAAGAGCCATCTCGCAGGAAATGTTCAAATATACAACGCGAGGGACCACAATAACATAATGTTTAAGATGAAATCATTAACTTTCAAGCGAAAAGAGGAATGTAAGCAGCTTCAAATTGAGCCATCGAAAGCTCCGGGTGAGGTGATGTGGGTGGGTGTAATTGTACCTGGAAAGAAGCACTTCGCGGAAATCTGCACGGGATTAAGTGGAAAGGCAGGAGAGTCGGCGGTAACGCAGGAGGAAACTCTGACCGTGTTAAGGAGTGGGGGACCCTCATATAGGTGAAGGGACACTTGTGGGCTGAAGGAGGACTTTTTTTATCGTGAAGGACGCTGAGAGACGGTGTGAGAGCGTGGGATGTTTTTTCTTGTGTTCTTATGTTGTAAATTGTCATTTCATTTTCTAGTGTAGTAAACTGGGGAGCGAAAAATTGTTGATATTCTGTGGCAGACCTTTTACAAATTCTAGGCCAGCCAGATAGTTTTATTGCTCCCGCCGTATTCCTGCCTTTAAGAGTATATCCCTGAAATATAATAGTAAAACATGTGAATAAAAAATAATTAGTAGCGCATTGTGCAACGAGCCATGTAGTCTATTTACCGAATGTTTTCGGGTTCTAATAAAGGGATTAATCAAAGGGTCTTGAAGAGGTAGGGACCAGTTCAGGTAATGAGAAACGCACACACTAGATTGCTGTGATCCAACGGCAAGAGCCCCGAGTGGTATTTAATAAAGGAGTTTCAAGTGAGGCCGTCGAACGGTACCGACATTCACTCCAACAGCCGCCGAAAAATAGAGCGCGCTCGCCGAGGGCACTGGAAACGCGGGGGCTGGGACATGTTAGACATTTACGGCCAGTCGCCTGTAAACCTCCATGACCTTCGGCCCCTTCTCTCCCCTTGTTCCCTTCCGCACATCCCCTCGCGCCAGACCCGGGCCTGGGCGGTAGCAACGCACACAGGGCAGGCAAACTCCCAGGCTGCAGCCCTCTTGGACGCCGTGGTTAAATCTTCCTGTGGCTTAGTGGAGGCCGTAACGAGGAGCCATAGATCCGTCACGGCTCACCAGTTGCCCCGCCCTTCCCGTGACCAGCCCCCCTGCTCCCCACTCCTTTCTCTCCCCTCTCTGCCCTCACCTCTCTATTCTCCCCTGTCGTCTGAGTCATCCTGTACACGCGCTCACACATACACACGTACAGCAAGTGTTCCCAACCGCACGGGGAATAACATAAACATACATACGCTCACGTCCCTTTATATATGAGGATAATATTTTTTTTTATGTTTCAAGTTACCCCCCCCCCACACACACACACCACCACCACTACCACTGCCTCCACACACACAAAGCACACACACAGTCAGCTGGTGCATTCGGTGGGTGGTGTGGGCGGCAAGAGAGAAGCAGCACAACTAACTGGAGTGGTGATGAAGACTGAGGTGAGAGGGGGTGTGGGTGGGTGTGAGGGGATAGAGGGAGTGAGGGATAGGGGGAGTGAGGGGATAGAAGAGATTGTGTGGTTGAGCCTTGGTATGCCATGGTGGGCGAAGGGTGGAGCGGATTTGTGTGCAAGGTATATAATATTCGATGCATTTGGTGGGATTGTTGTTTATTTTTTTATTTATTATTTTTTTTTTTTTGAGAAGGGAAAGAAGGAGGGAGAGAGGGGCGTGGTTAAGCTGCTGTCCCAAACGACAGTGGAATTGTAAACAAAGGGAGGAATGGCAATGGGATAGGGATCAAGAAATACATTAGGTTGGTCGCTCTGTTGAGCCTATGCTCTTACCGACCGCAAGAGGAGTCGTCGTGTGGCACCTCAGCCTCTTTGAATGGCCTCCTGCCTCATTCAGGTTACGAGCCCGCTGCTCCGCAACGGCCACTTGCTTAGCTGATGGATGGGGCGGCTGCGAAGTCCCTTAAACGATCCACCTGTATCTTTGGCCAGGATTTCGTCGAATTGATGTGGTCACCAATTCTTATTGCATATTAGCACCGTCATGCGAGACTGATGCGTTAAGCTGACTAAGCTTTTCCCCGAACGAGCTCTCACGTGGAAAGAGGACAACAGGTCACGGTCCCGTAGACGCAGCTCATGATCGATGAGCGTCCGCTGGCTTGGCTCGGGCCGACGCCGAACGGATAAGGTTATCCTGGGCTTCGCTTTATTAGTCGTTGACTGGCGAGGAAGTGAGATGACGAGAAAGCGCATCGATGAATCGGGGTGCAAGTGCATGGATGGGTCGGTCGCTTAATTAGATTTTGGTGGGGAACCTGGCTAGGTGAGTGGATTTGGGGGTAGATTGTTAGTGACTTTGTAGGAAAGAGTGGATAAAGTTAGATTGTGAGTCGATTTTAGGATAGATCAGGGTAGCTTAAGGGTAGAATTGTGATGAAAGGGATAAATAAGTAGATTTTGGGGTATGTTAAGGTTGACAGGGTTAGAAAACTGGATTTTTGAGTAGATTAAGAAAGATTTTGGATGTAGAATAAACAGACTTCTCAATAAAAGAGATCTGGGTAGATAATAACCGATCAAAAACAACGATGGACGTTTACACTGTCGAAGTGCTTTCTAGTTTAAGCAGCGATTCATTGGCTATGACGAAGAGAGGACCAGTGGCGACCATGGTTACCCGATTGTTGTCTGGCATTTATATCCGCAATGACGCATGATTACCCATGGATGATGAAACTTGATTGGGCGAGTCTAGGTCCTCTACGACGATATGCTGCAGCTGTTTGGTAAAGGTGAGAGTGATGTGCGGTGAGAGTGTTCACGTTTGTTTCGAGTCATCGTAGAAAAAGAGTGCGATGTTAATTAATGTTGGTGGCGCTGCAAGTGATTAGCATATTTAAGGTCAAGAACAGGATAAAGGTGGAGGGCGACCTCGAGGATCCGTCGATAAGCCTCGAAAAAAAAAGGTCAGAGCTGTACCATTTACTTGGCGTTAACGACTAAGTATACAATTGTCAGTATCCTGCCCTTTAAGAATGATCTTAGGTAGCAGGAGAAAAAGAACATACTTGATCGTAAAGTTGATGTTAGTGATATACCTCCTACCTCTCCCGGGGCCCACGCCGAGCACACCCACCCGTGATGGCTTATGCAGCGAAGTGGTGATTTGATTACTCTGAACAACAGCATGATCTTAGTTGGCAGGGGAGAGGGTGGATGGGGGGGGGGGGGGGAGTTCGACATGGTGCATTATGGAACACCTCTCCTCATTGGCAGTTCCACTGCCGGCCAGTGGTAGGGGAAAGAGCAAGGGAGCCGTTGCTTCAAGGCCATCGCAGCACAAGTGGTAGGACATTAACGGCGACTCGCCTCTCCTACCTGTTAATGAGTCGTAACTTTGCTCCTCCTCTTCCACTCTCCCCCATCCTCTTTTTCACG
>BOPN01004890.1:0-15000 GCA_017312705.2 Penaeus japonicus | reverse complement strand
TCCTTCCTGTCTGAGCGTCTTTGTTCCATACGTCGCTGAGCATTTTTGAAAATAGGCCAAGCCCTTTGTGTAGGGTCGTATATTACTTGGCATAATCAGGCGTCCCCTTCCCTTCTTGAAGATTCTGGGAGGCCTAAGCTCGTGAGTCACCACCCGCATCGCCATTTGTCGCAGAGAGCTCCCAGCGAGGCGTCTCACTCTCTTGTGTCCTTTGAGGAAAAGTCCTTTCAAGAAAAATCCGTCTCTGTATTTTCTCTAGGCGATCTACACACACACACACACACACACACACACACACACACACACACACACACACACACACACACACACACACACACACACACACACACACACACACACACACACACACACACACACACACACACACACACACACATATATATATATACATACATACATACATATATATATATATATATATATATATATATATATATATATATATATATATATATACATATACATGATGTATAGATAGATAGATATATGAATGTATATGTGTATAAATTTGTATAGATGTAATATATGTAATGTGTTTTATTCACTTTTCAATTTTTCTTATTTGTCCTTTTGTTGATTACATTTTGACGTTCCTTTTCTAATTCCAGGTAAGGGACCAGAGTGTGTTTCGCCGTTTGGAGAAAGGTACTAGCATGAGGCAGTCAGGGATCATCTTTCGTTGGTGTGCATTTGTACGTATTCGTGCACGTGTTTTATACCCCATTTGAGGCCGAGTCCGTTACTGGAAAGGGTTCAGGTTTGTCTCTAGATATCATATATATATATATATATATATATATATATATATATATATATATATATATATATATATATATATACATATATACGCACATACACGCATACATACATACACACATATATACATATATACACATACAAACACATATATACATACACATACACATACATATATACAAACATGCACACATACATCCATGCATACGTACAACGTACATACATTCACATATACATATACATTCGAATTTACACACGCATATATGCCCAAATATATGTTTGCAAGTATGTATATTTTATATATATATATATATATATATATATATATATATATATATTATATATTATATATATATATTTTATATATATATATTATATATATATATATTTTATATATATATAAATGTATACATACATATATACAAATATATATGTATGTATATATATGTATATATATGTATATATATGTATATATATGTATATATATATATATATATATATATATATACATATACATATATATATACATATACATATATATATATATATATATATATATATATATATATATATATATATATATATATGTATATATATATATATATATATATATATATATATATATACATATATATATATACGTATATATATATATATATATATATATATATATATATATATATATATATATATATATATGTATATATATGTATATATATATATATATGTATATATATATATATATATATATATATATATATATATATATATATATATATATATATATATATATATATATATATATATATATATAGATACATACACACATACACACACACACACACACACACACACACACACACACACACACACACACACACACACACACACACACACACACACACACACACACACACACACACACACACACACACACACACACACACACACACACACACACACACACACACACACACACACACACACACACACACACACACACACACACACACACACACACACACACATATATGTATATGTATCTATATATACATTTTTATTTATTCAGTATATATACGTATTTCTTGTCTGTGGAATATATTTAGCATATATTTTTCTTCGAGTTCTTGCTTCGCTTCTCACCCCACCCCCCGCGCCATTTAACCACGGCTTCGGCAGATTACGCAAATTTAACTTTTTTTTCTAAATCTCGTTTGCTCGAACTGGCTCCAGCGACTGCGATAGTGTGGCCGGGAGCCAGAGAGCCAGCGAGCGTGTGCCAGCAGACCTGTTTTTCGTTTTTTATTGCTTGTTTTATTTTTGCATTTCGTGTTCCTATTTAAGCGAGGAAAGAGAAAATAAAAAAAGGATCGTGCAACCTGTCAGTGACGGACGTGGCAGCGTGAGTGCCAGGTGTCAGATAGGACAGCGGCGGCAGATAAGACGCTCGTGGCCTGTCTTGTGTGACTGACGTCGGATCTTCAGCCTTGAGGGCGCCTATTTATACACCCTCCACCCGTGTCCAGGATAGACGACGGTTCGTGCTGTTGGGGCCGACAAACGATTGCTTTGCCCTTCACCCCTATTTCATTCACTCGCTCTCTCACTCGCTCTCTCACTCGCTCTCTCTCTCACTCTCTCTCTCACTCGCTCTCACACTTGCCCGCCTACCCATCAACACACCCTCTCGGTTTTGATGTTATTTTTTTCTTCTTCTTATCCTCATCGCATGCCTTCTTGTGGGAGACCGTGTTTGTTTCTGACGATGCTTTGTGTCTGGGTTATGTCTTTGTTCGTACTCACTGTATGCAGATATCCATGTCAGTATCCACGCCAGTATCCATCTCCTTGCATCGTCCCTCTTCCCACCCACATCATTATCCTTGTCATCACAACAGCTATCTCCTCACTTCTACGTATCCCCTTCCCCTTCCTTTGTCTGTGGCCGCACACTCGCACTCCATACGCAAGCACATCCCTCACACTTCTGCCACAATTAATCTCCCTCTCACTACACACAGTTGAACCATGCTTGCCTCTCAGCATCACCTCACTCACGTTCATGGCGTGGGCAGGTCGCAGCTGTGGCTTGTGACGTCATCGGGGTCTCGCATGGTTCATCGGTGAAAATTGACGGGACGGGTCATGGCCGAACTAAATTTGCAGGATGAAAATGTCGAGGGGAAGGAATTGGTTGGGTCATGTGATTTATGTAGGAATGTCTGGTTGCGACCGGCTAGAGGAACAGGGTAGATGGATATCTGATTCGCCATCGACCTGAGATTTCGAGCCGTGAACTAGCGTTGGTGGACGGTCGCTAGATTATGCAGTAAGTGAGGTAGAGAGATATTTACGGATCTGGTTCATGAGCCATCTCCATATGCGAAGCTTTATAATTCGCATTCATATCAGTATATAGATAAAGTAGCGGTACCGAAGTGAAGGGTGTGAATCCTGCATTGTGCTTACATGCATTCTCCCTCATTTCCTCTCTCTCCCTCCCCACCTCCCTTTCCATCATCTATTACTTCCTTCATTCTTTTGCTTCATCCTCCCTCCTTTCTTTCTTTTCCCTCCCTTTCTGATCTCCCTTTTAACCCGGTTATCACAGCAACGTTGCATCTTAGTGTCCTCTACGGGTGCTTTAAAAGGATTCAGAGAATGGGGAAGTTAATTGTCCCTGACGGACGCCGAGAGAGAGAGCGGAGCCTAGCCAGAATAAAACCGAAGGCGAGATGGAACGAGAAACGCAAGGAAAGACCAAATAGAAGGTAAATAAAGCAAGGAAAGTGAAATAGGATAGAGTAGTCGAGGAAAGTTCACGATAAAGGGAAAGACGCGGACTTTTGGGTCAGACTGAGACAGATAGAGAGAGGGACTTGAGGACAAAGGACCGGCAAGAGTGAGAGCGTGTTAAGGCAGATGGTGCTTTGGGAATTGTACACCTTGTCAAAGAATGCCGGAGAATTGTTATGGAAAGAGAAAGAGGGAGAGACGTAGAGATGGAAGACCGGAGAACCGACGACACAGTAAGACACCAAGAAGCGGGAGGTGAAGGTCGACTGAATAGGGGAAGCGACTCTTGAAATTATCATGCGAACGGAATGAGGTTGCTACAGCTGGCTTTTCAGCACAGTAAACGTGGTTCTTCCGGAGGGAAAATTGTGGGCCTGAATTAACAAGTGGTATATTTTAAAGAAGGGTTTGAATGTTTATTAGATGAGCAAAAGAGAAGTATAAATTGCCCCCTTTGTTATTTGTGAAAATGCTATTTTTAAAGTCGGTAATTGCCATTTCCTTTCATCGAACTTTTTAGTCACACATAAGATTCAAGAAGCGAGGTTACAGGCTATTGAAGCGAGGGTACAGGCTATGTTGACCCAAATTATAAATTCCCTTTCCGATTTCGTTTTTTATCATCCACTAACGTTGCTTTCACGTGTGCATGTTATGTTCCCTCCTTTCATATCAGACCGAAGCATGCGCTTGAGGTATGGCGAAGGGAGAGAATAAAAAAAAACAACGAAAAATGCGGGGCAAGTATCCGGGGCACAGATCCATAACCGATATATCAGCTCCTGGCACGGCTCTGCGTCTATCTTGGTACAGATGTCAAGGCTGGCGGCCGTCTTTTAGCTGTCATGGCGAGGGGGACCTGTCAGCCGCGCATTGTAGGCTAAGAGACTCGCAGAATATGCCTGCCCAACCCAGGTGGCTTGGGGCGTGTGTCGGGGGTCTGGGGTCGGGACAATACGCCACACAGGGACGGTATTATAGGAAGCCCCTCGCTGATAATGCTAACCCTAAGCGCCCCCTGCGTTGGCCTCCTCCTCACCTCTCCTCTCCTTCCGTGTCTCCCTCTCCCCTCCTCCGCCTACACCACCCTTCCCCTTCTTCCTCTTTCACACCCTCCTCTTACCCTCTCCCCGCCCCCGCCCCCGCCCCCTAACCATAATCATTCACATCTAGCTTGTGTCTTGGGCGTACTCGCCTTTCTCTTCTCCTTCACTCCCCCTTTCCCCTTTCTCTCGTTCCCCCTCTCCTCTTAACCTCCTCTTCTCATGTCTCTCCATTTTCCAGTCCTCTTGCAGTCCTCTTCACGCCCCTCTCCTTTCCTGTCACCGTCATGGTAACAAGAAGGTTCCCCTTGCAACGCCCGCTATTCCCTGCGAGGCTGAAAGGATTTAGAAAAAAAAAAATCTTAATGCGTAATCCGTGTTGTTGCTATTATGATTATCAGAGTTGCGCAAGTTAATGCCATTGTTATTGTTATTATTATTGTTGCTTTTATTATTATCGTTGTTGTTGGTTTTATTATTATTATTATTATTATTATTATTATTATTATTATTACTGCTACTAGTACTTTCATCATCATTATTATTATTATATTATTATTATTATAATTATTATTGTATTATTATTATTATTATTGTTATTATTATTATTATTACTATTATTATTATTATTATTATTATTATTATTATTATTATTATTATAATTATTACTATTGCTATTATTATCTTTACTTTAAACATTATTATCATTATGATTATTGTTATTGTTGTTGTTTTAGTTGTTGTTATTGACATCGCGGTTATTATACGTGTATTATTACTGATATCATTACTACTGGCATTAGTTAGGTAACTTATATTTTTTTGACTATTTTGACTATTTCGAATAGGCCAACTTTGTTACGTCAACCTGGAGCTCCCCGACGCACATCCCTCCCTCACAGGTCTTCCTGATGAGCTTTGTATCTCCTTTCCCCCAGCCTCCCTTCCTTCCCTCCTTCCCTTCCCTCCTCCCTTCCCTCTTTCCTTCCCTCCTCCCTTCCCTCCTCCCTTCCCTCCTCCCTTCCCTCCTCCCTTCCCTCCTCCCTTCCCTCCTCCCTTCACTCCTCCCTTCCCCCCTCCCTTCACTCCTTCCTCCCTCCTCCCTTCACTCAGATAGGTCGTCCATCATGCTGATTAGCCGTGAGTTACTCTGGCATTTTATATTGGGCTCGGTCCATTTGGCTCATTCCCTCGTGGAAGGGGAGGGGGTGGGGGGGGGTGTACAATTGCAGCTGCGGTTTGACCCTTGTGTGTGTGTGTGTGTGTGTGTGTGTGTGTGTGTGTGTGTGTGTGTGTGTGTGTGTGTGTGTGTGTGTGTGTGTGTGTGTGTGTTTTTGTGTTTTTTTTTTTTTTTTTTTTTTTTTTTTAAGCCATATTGATTCGGTTGTCGAGCGATTCTCTTCGCGGTCCGTGTTATGCGAGGCTGGTTATGCTCCGGTGCATGTTCAAGCACAAACACCAGATCGACATGTTAGACATTCTTGATATCATTCACTTCCTCCCCTCTTCTTGTCGCTCTCTTCATTCCCTCTCCATTACCCATTTTCCCCTTTCTATTTTCTGTCTCTTTTGATCTCCCCTCCCCCTCTCGCTCTTTATTTTCTCCCTTCTTCCTACTTCTCCCTACGTCCCCTCTTTCCCCTCACTCTTGCCTCTTCCTTCTTCCCCTCCTTTTCTCCCTCTCTCCTCCCCGTTCATCCTCTTCCTCCTCCTTTCCTCATACTCAATCTTTTCCCTTTCCCCCGTTCCTATGCTTCCACCTCCTTCTCTCTCGCTCCTTATTCTTATTTCTATTCCCTCATGCTCCTTATTCTACTCTCTCCTCCTCCTCTTCCTTCTTTCCTCGTACTCTTCTTTCTCCTTCGAAGTTCCTCCTTCCTTCTCCCTCCCTCCCTTTCCCTCCTCTCCCTCCCTCCCTCTCCCATCCTCCTGTCTTCCTGCGTCCCTCTTTCTCCCTCTCCCTCCCCCCTCCCGCCCTCTCTCCCTCCCTCCCTCCCTCCCTCCCTCCCTCCCTCCCTCTCCCACCCTCCTTCCTTCCTGCTTCCCTTTCCCTCCCTCCCTCCCGTTCCCTACCATCCTCGTTTGATCGATAATTGCGACCTCCACCCATCTTGATTACCCATTACGCAAGAGATTCGGCTACGCGGCTGATCACCTGAAATGCATGGGGGTTCTGGCGAAGGGAAGGCAAGGGTTGAAGGAAAGGGGAGGAAGAGGAAGGGAGGGAGGAAAGGGGAGGAAGAGGGAGGGAGGGAGGAAAGGGGAGGAAGAGGGAGGGAGGGAGGAAGAGGGAGGGTATGAGGAGGGAAAGCGGAGGAATAAGAAGGGATTAGAAGGAAATGAAGTGAAAAATGGAAAGAAGAGGAAAAAGAAGGAAGTGGGAGGGGGAGGGGAGAGAAAAAAGGGAAGAGGGAGAGAGAGAGGAAGAGGGAGGGAAAGAGTATAAGAGGAAGAAAGCAAATTGATTGAAGGTAAACGAAAGAAGAGGAAGAGAGGAAGGGAAATAAAGAGAGTTAGAGAAAAGGAAACGGAAAGAATGGGAGGGGAAGAGAAAAGAAATAGAAAAAGAGGTGATTTTGAAGATAGAGTTTATTCTTATTTAATGAAGAGGGGAAAAGAAGAAGGGAAGGAGAAACAGAGAAGGAAAAGGAAAGTGTGAGAGGGAAATTGAAAGGGAGTGGATCGATTGGATATAAGAAAGATGAAAGGAGGAAAAGGAAAGAGGAAATTGCAAGCACGAGAGCGAAGGGTAGGGGAGGTAAGGGGAAGGGTAAGGGGATGGTCAAGAGGAAAATGATTCGATTAGATTGACGCAAGAGTGAGATAGAGAGGGATGAGGAGGACGAAGGATGTTGATAGATATTTAACTAAACGAAAATGAGAGAATAGGAAGTAAAGAGGGACAGAAGGAGAAAGAAGAAGGGGAAGAAGAGCGAGTGAAGGATGATAAGAAAGGGAAAAGATGGAAAGCGAGAGTGGAAAGGAAAGAGAACAAAAGGAGGAAGGCGGAGAGAGAGTCAGGGTAAGAAATAGAGAGGGGGAGAGGGAGAAGAGGAAGGAGAATGAAAAAGAGAGAGAACAGAAAGAGAGACACAGAGAGAATATCCCACGCAATTTGCCTTATCCCCTTCTTGTATGGGCGCGCGCTGACATGGAAGTCAGCAGAGCCGAGGGAGGCGACTGTACGTATTCGTCTCGGCCAATAAAATGCAAATAAACATATTTATTGCCAGAAGCATATGGTAGATATGTCCGCAGGCTAACTGCGGTTACTCTCCGAGAAACTCCTGTGGGGCTGCTGTCATCGTGTGCTTTCTTCTTTTGTTTTGTTTTATTTATTTTATTTCTGCGTCTGTCATTCCTTCATTAGTTTCTTCTCCCGCTTTCTTCTTCCTTCTCATCATCTTCTTCTTCTCCTCCATCACTTATCTCTTCTTCCTATATCCTTAGGCCGTTTGAGTTAGCCTCTCCCTCGTAATCATGCACTTTTTTCTTCCTTTTTTTTCTCCCATTTACTTATCCTCATGCTATATTTCCCTGTTCTTATCTCCCTTGCACTTCATTGTTTCACGCTCACCTCTCCGTCGCGTGCTACTTACCCAACAAAAAACTTTTCATTCTAAACTACCTTAAGAAAAAAAGATGTTGGAAATGGTTTAAATCTGTTTGCATATATTTGTTAGATGGTGCTATATGTACTGCCAATTGTTGCATATTTCTTCTCTTCCTCCTCCTTCCCTCTCCTCCTCCTCCTCCTCCTCCTCCTCCTCCTCCTTCTCCTGCTTCTCCTCCTGTTCATCCTCCTCCTCTTCCTCCTGTTCCACCATCTCCTCTTTCTCCTTCTCCTCCTACCGTTACTCCTCTTCCTTCTTCTCCTTCCCATTCTCCCACTAATTCTCACCTCCTTTTTAATCCCCGTTTCCCCCTTTCTTTTGTCAATTCGCCTCTTTTTTATTATTTTTTCGAAGGCCCTTTACTGTGGGTGGGTGTCATATCCACAGTGCAATGCAGGAGCCACCCTTACGTGTCGAATTGTTCATTTTCGTTGAACTTTGCCGGTCAAGCTTTGGGAATGATTATAACTTGAAAGTGAATCCGCTTTTAGAAATTAGTTGAGTGAGCTTCTTGGATCTTAGAAGGCGCTTGAGTTTTGCATGGCTTAGTGTATTTAATGGGCTGAACTTACGTGATGGCCATACTTGGAGTAACGTTTTACAAGTATAGGCCAACATTGCAGGCTTTTTCGGGGTTTGTTGAGAGAATTGTTGAAACAGTTGTAGGAAATGGGATTATGCTTTAATTCACGGGCTTTTAGATGTGATTTATTACCTTGAGCTGTCAGTCTGAAGCTTATGAACTATCTTTTCTAATTAGCAGTAACTTGTGTATGAGTTTATTGGAAATCCTTTTTTTTTATCTGCAGAAAGATTCTTGTGGGCTTGTTTTAGTATCTTTGGACCGGGAATAGGATGTATATGTTGAACATGTAGTCGTATTTAGATTAAAGTAGCGAGTTGGTCTGAGATGACTTCAGGGGCAGTGTGGTATGCGCGCGTGTGAGTGTGTCTTTCTGTGTTACTGAGAGCACCGCCTTTACAAGATCAATATGCAAACTGCACCAGCTCGTGCAGTGGTTAGCGTGTACGCGCCCGCCTATTAGACTCACGCTTTCTTATTATCAAACATGACAGGACTTCACGTCAGAGCTCCAATAACCCGCTCCGGCTCTCCACTTCCTGAATCGCCGGGTCCCATTTCGTGTGTTATTGGCCCTTGATGGCGGACGGTTTAATGTTCTGTCCGCTTTGTCGTATGTCCATATATCGTGTGCGATTAATTCGGAATTGCAGGCTGCTAGGTCGTGGCAAAGCAGAAACGCGCGGGAGTTGATCCAAGACGAGGGCAGCGACGTGTTCGGGGCTGGCAAGTGGGTGTCCTTCCGATGGCGCAGAGGCTCCGGTTTAACCAGAGGGATTAGAGGGGCACCGCGTCTGCCGAGAAGGACGTCGACAGCGTACACCGAGCTGGGTGTTTGCGGGGCATCTCAAGCCTTTGATCTTTTGAGTGTGATGACACGGCTCCGCTTGTGAGACTCCAAGGGAAGGAAGGGAGTCATCGAGGCTTTGCTGCGGCAGAGATGGCATCGCGTTGTCGCTCTCTGCCGCCGCTTGATGAGATACGGGGCATTTCGAGGGGGACATTTAATCTGGAGATTGCCCGATTACGGTTTTACGAACATTGCTCTGCCAAGACTAAAATGCAGTAAAATGCTATGTCAACACGGCCGTATCCCCAGTGTGAGGGCTGTTCACGCGTCTTTTCAGGCGCGCTGAAGAAGCTCTTGTGTCATATTTCTGTACTTGCAGGCGGACACGAAAGCAAACAAGCAGACGAATAATTTCCGTAAAATATGCTGTCAAAACTCAGTGTCCCGCCAAAATTATGTACGTTGTTTTTTTGGCGAAATATCGAGGTAGGTTGTTCGTTAACGAGTAATTGGTTTTATGCGCATAAAACGCTAATCAGCTTGTGAGCTCAGCTTGTAATTTTAAGTGAATTAAACTTTTGAAACCTCTCATTATACCGCCCGGCGGGGGATATGGATTATTCACAGCGGCTCCAACACAAAGGCCCCTCTCGCTTCGGTACAACGTGGAAAGTCGATCATTTTCCAGCCGATGACAAATAGGCATTGATGAAGGAATATGCGAAAGCGACTGCTTTCTTTCAGGACTCCCCGTTGCAACATGGCGCGAGTTGCTTTAACATGGAATATGAATAGCGCCGCGCGAAGAAAGCCGTCTACCAATGCAGGAAAGAAAGGGAGCGGATCTTTCGGGCTTTTGTACGCTGAATTTCCATAATGGTTATGCTTTTACTGTCACCTGCGAGGGGCTGGCCGGATGTCAGGCCGCGCGAGCATGTTTTCTTTCTGTCGCAAGGCTTCTCGCTTTTGTCACTTGTATTTGCCTTCTCCCTTTCCTCTTGATGTTCTTCGTTCTTGTTGTTTATTCTTTCTCTTGATTTTCTTTCGGATTTTCCTTTCCTTGTCTCGGGTTTTATGTTAGTTTTTACATTCTTACTTTCATATCTCTCCCCTCCTCCTTCCCCCCTCTCTTCCCCCATACCCCCTCCGTCTCTCTCTCTCTCTCTCTCTCTCTCTCTCTATGTGCTTATCCTACCTCTACCTCTTTCCTCCCTCCCCCCACTCTCTCTCCTTCTCTCAAGCTTCTAACTCGGTCTTAAATCTCCCTCTCGTCCTCCTTGACACCGTTTCCTCTCCTGATTGAATCTGCATCGCCTTCCCTTTATCCTTCTCTCGTTTGTCTACTCCTCCTTCTGCTCCTTCGTCCGCACAGTGCTGAACAATATGCTGATGTTATTATAGTTGGAGCATGACCGATGTTCGTTCTCCAAACTTGACGCAATTTGTTGGCTAGTCTTGCATTCATACATATTCGACACCTCTCCGCTCTTCCACACCCCTCCGTTCTCCCTTTTCTCCACTCTCCCTTCTCCCTTTTCTCCACTCTCCCTTCTCCTTCTCCCTCTCCCTTTTCCCTCACATTCTAGTTTAGTTAACGATTGACAAGATACGTGAATGATTGCTTTTCCAGCAAGGGCCAATAAGGAGTGAATATTTCTTTAATTATTATAGTGAAAGTGTGGTTGATTAATAGGTAGATTAGTAATGGTAGACCCAGAAAAGAAGGAAAAAAAAAACAAAGAAAGAACGAGAGATAAAACAAGCGATAAGAGAGATATGCGAACGAGGTTCTGATATCTCGAGACTTAGAACGCTGATAAGTAGAATGAAAACGAGATTGAAAGGAGGAACTCATGAATTCTGTTTGATCGGATTCTCCTTGTATTTATGTATACAAGTCCTTCTGAGCAAGGCCTAACAACAGTAGTAACTTTTGGAAAACTTTTTTGAAAGGGATTGAGGTGGAAGTTGAGGTTGAGATGGGAGGTGGGAGTTGTAGTTGATGTTAAGGAGGAGGTGGAAGTTGAGGTTGAGGGAGGAGGTGGAGATGGAGGTGGAGGTGGAGATGGAGAAGGAGGAAGAGTTGGAGAAAGTGGAGAAGGAGAAGGTGGAATGAGGTAGAAGTAGAGTAAGTAAAGAGGTACAGTTAGAGGATGATAATGGAAGTTTTGGGAAAAAAAAACTATGTAATGAAAAAAAGGGAAAATATAGAAGGCGAACATATTGGATGGCGAGAAGAAGAAGAAAAAAAAAATATATGAGAAAGAAGCCGAGAATCGACAGAGGAGAGGATTAGCATTGCATCTCCCTGAGCCTCTTGTGACCAACGCTCCCCTGAAGCACCGTTTTTTTTTTCTTTTTTTTTCTTTCTTTTCTTTTCTTTCAGACAATAGCAATTGACAAGAATTCAGCCATTTACGCCGTCTTAAGTTCTCTCATATTAGCTTTTGCTAGTAACTAGCTCTTGATGGATTCATGACAGATTGCGGCAGGTACTAATGATCTCGTCGGCGACACGGGCAGGTCCGAGCGGGTAATGACGGATGGCGCCCGCGTGGCAACTTCGGCCGACGGGTTCTCTAGAGCTGGATCAAGCGTCTGGTGTTGGTAACGGTAACTGTGACGGGCTCAATGGATTTGTGATGATGATGGTGGTTGTGATGATAATGATGGTAGTTGTAATAATGATGATGGTGATGATGGTAATAAGGATAATAGTGATGGTGTCGATGACCGTTTAGGTTTTCGTGGTAGTTGCAGTAGTCGTGGCAATTGCTGCACCATGGAAACTGCGGTGTGTACAGGCGTGTCCTGATAGATGGGGGATGCTGGGAGGCGCGAAGGCCCTCCAGCAGATGGCGTCGGGTCTCCATGGTCCATTAGTTTTCTCAAGACCAGCTTGCCGCCCGCGATCCTTTATCCAGGAGCTGCTGCCTCGCGGGAAGGGAAGGGCGTTCGTGCTTGGGGGAAAGGGAGAACAGGAGTAAAAGGAGAGAAAAAAAAAGAGAATAAATAAGGGTATGTGAAGAGGACGAGGGAAAAAAGAGAAGGCGTTCAGTTGGTGGAGAATTGGAAAAGAAAAAAAGAAAGAAAAGTCGGTCAAGAAATTGCTGTAAGAAGCGAGTAAAGATGGCAAAGAAAGGAAAGGAAAGTATGAACACGAAAAAAAGAATGTCGAAAGACGAAAGGCGAAAGACACAAAATAAGAAGAGAAGAAGAAGAGGGAGAGAAAACCGGGAACCAGAACAATTAATACATGGAAGGACTAGGGAATGAATACTATAATGGACTAACAGATAGATGGATAGGTCTGTATTTACTGGTAAAGGATGTACACAATTGATGTGACTGTATTTACAAGTAAAGGATGTACGCGATGGATGGGCCTATATTTACAAGTAAAACCAGTATAAACAATCAGGTCGTAAACTCCCTATCGACGATTCAATCTTTTTATACACGTTTTATTAACCAACAACGTAAAAAAAAACTCTTCGCCTCTTACGGAGTTGGAAGACTAAAGCTTTTGACATCACTGAAGGTTGCTGAAACACCTTTAGTGGAGGTCTGAAACACTGAAATCAGATATGTCTTGGCTCTGGAGATTAGACTTAACGTTTTATTCTAGGCGTGCGTCAGAAGACACGAATGATTCTCCGGATCTTTGCATGTGATGTATTTATTAGTGCGACACATTTTGCAGCAGCACGAAGTCCCATAGCCCGATGCTGCAGTAGTTCATGGCGCCCTTGGAGGCAGGGGGAGAGTAGACACAAAGGGAGAGAATCTACAAGATTCCGCTGTTTTGATACATGACTGTAGATACAGAAAATCTTGCGAAATGCCAGGCATATTTTCTTGGCGTATCCGATACGCCCTTTGGTCAGCGTGACAGACAAACCCTATGCCATTGCATGCATTTCGTGATCATTAGTGGGCGGATGACATGACGTATCCACATCCTTCGGGACCGAGTGCAGCTTTATTCGTGTCACTGGGCCAGCAGGTTCGCGGCCTCTCTAATATTGCGTTGAGGCAGCTTAACATTATCATGATGCGTCAAGGCGACCGGTGGGCGTGGCTGCCATGTTCATTGATTGTGGAGGTGGGTGTGGTACGGCTGTGGGCGTGCCGCCAGTTTGGAGCTGTGTGGGCGTGGTTTGGCCTTTGGTAGTTTTAGTGTAGTACTGGTATAGTTGTGTTGCTTGAGTTACTTTTGTAGGCTGAGTGTGCATCGGCTGTAAACTCTTTTATGTTGCTGGTTGTTGCATCGCGTCGTTCATGTTATTCAGTGCGATCGTAGAAATGCTGATGTGATTCCCTTGGTTGTTGTATCGGCGGTAATGTGACCGTAGTGTTTGTTGCGATGATTTTGACATGAAAGTGACAATATGGCTAATTTAAGGAATACCGAGCGTGGTCTGAATGGTAATTATTCGGATAGTGACGCTTCAGTATTTGAGTAATATGAAAATAGGAGAATATTGCATAATCCATGTTTTACTCTATGCATTACTGTTTGGGAATATATTCTTTCCCGATTGTATATAAAACAAATATGTTCTGTTCAAAGATGCGTATTCGCAAATCATGACGAAATCCAAAAGATGATGTCTTTTATGAGCTACGCGGATTTTATATAGACTTTTTTTTCTGGAAACTATAAAAGGTAGCACGTCTGGTGGCCAAGGAATTCAGCGGATGTCCTTTCAGGCCTCGTAGAAAATCATTATTGGGCGTCATCCTTTTTTCGTTATTTTTCCCCTTTCCTTTTTTATTTCTGCTGTTGAATGCCACCCAAGGGCAACGCATCTGCAATCAATGTCACACGCTAGATATTTTTATCTATCTGTAGCGTATTTTAAAGTTTATTTCAGACCTGATCTCTTGAGATTCAATAAAATCTTCGAAAGAACTTTTTAAGAATACGCTGCTATACCTTTCAATATCAAGTCGCATAAGATCCGAGACTTTTGAGATCATAGATAGATTGAAGTTTAAAATATACCCCGCTTGGAGATTTAGCAAGACAACGACGGCGCGCTTTGAGTAGAATGTCGCGCGGGAGCTGCTAAAAGGCAGCAGGCAAGCAGAAATGCCACTGTCATCACTCACGTTAATCGGGCGTAACGAACGTAATTCTGGCGCAATGAATTCCGCCGCTCTGTTTGATTGGCTGTGTCACGTGCCACTTGCAAGTCGAGAGATTTCTCTCGCGATGCTGACGGAGGGAAGCGTAGATGAAGGGATAAAGCTGGCTTCTTTTTAGGGGGGAAGTGGCATTGTTCGAAGTTTCGATTTTTTGTTGTTGTTGTTGTTATGTATATTTTGATTGTGTATTGGAGCTCTGTATATGTATACATATGTGATTGATTTATTTATTTTATAATTGAATGA
>BOPN01004889.1:87500-111680 GCA_017312705.2 Penaeus japonicus | reverse complement strand
TATATATATACATATATGTACACACACATGTATATACACTTTTTAATCTCTGGACTCTGAGAGATTTTTTTGGGATAGATAGTCCTTTACTTGAAAGATAAGTACATTCTAAAGACGTGATTAAACTTTCTTTGATCCAAAATATGATTTTTGAAACTGTCTAATACTTATTTTTTGATAATGATACCTCCTTATATGAAAAAGATATTATCAATTAACAACAAAAAACAAAATAACAATAGAACAAGAATACCTATTGCACATATAATTAAGAATGGATATCAAATGAGATAATATTTAAACCAAATACTTTTACTCTCAATTCTAAATCAAATTCTGTTCCAAAACACAGTTATTTATCAGCCGGAATCATATCTTGACATTAATGATACTTGAATGACAGAAGCATAATTCAATGACCGTTTACAGAGAATTTTTATTTTTTTATTTAGTGGCATGACATCTCGTTTTCTTTACCTCGAGCTGCTGCTGTTGCGACGTGACTCCGTTTTCTATGATTGAAAGGAGTTACCTGTGTCTCTGTCTCTGCCGCTCTCTCTCGTTCTCTCTCTCTCTCTCTCTCTCTCTCTCTCTCTCTCTCGCTCTCGCTCTCGCTCTCTCTCTCTCTCTCTCTCTCTCGCTCTCGCTCTCGCTCTCTCTCTCTCCCTCTCTCTCTCGTTCTCTCTTTCTCTATCTCTGTCTTTCTCTCTCTCTCGCTGTATGTGTCAATGTGACTTTCCCTTTTCCTCAATTATATTTATATCTGTCTTTGTATGTGTGTGTGTGTATATATATATATATATATATATATATATATATATATATATATATATACATATACATATAAACTGATATCCAAGGACTAGATAAATCAAACTTTAAGAAACTCCTAGACATAGCTTTTAAGGACATCTTGTTTTATTTCAATAATTAATTGTACAAACAAATAGAAGTTGCTTTGGATAGCCCTTTAGGCCCAAGTCTTGCTAACATCTTCATGTGTCATTTTGAAACTATTTGGCTTAATAATTGCCCCAAAAGTTTTAAACCCTGTCATTACTTTAGATATGTTGATGACACATTACTACTTTTCAAATCCGGAGACAGTAACACTTAGTTCCTTAATTACTTGAATGCTAAACACCCTAATATAAAATTCACATATGATATAGAGAAAAATGGTTGTCTCCCTTTTTTAGATGTTAATATTGCTAGTGAAAATAATTCTTTCACATCATCAGTCTCCAGAAAACCAACTTATACAGGTCTAACTACTAAATTTGATTCTTACATAGCTCTGAAATACCTTATTTGCATTTTAGTTTATAGAGCATTCAAGATTTCAAAGAATTTCTGATCTTCCATGATGAAATTATTCATATTTTGCATATTCTTGGAAAAAAGGGTTCCCCCTTAATTTCATTCATAGTTTTGTAAAACGAACCTTAAATGAATAAATGGTACCAATAACCACTCCTCCTACAGTACCCAAAGATGTCCTTTATATTAAACTTCCTTACCTTGGTTCATTCAGTCACAATTTAGAAAGAAAATT
This sequence comes from Penaeus japonicus, assembly GCA_017312705.2. Taxonomy (NCBI): domain Eukaryota; kingdom Metazoa; phylum Arthropoda; class Malacostraca; order Decapoda; family Penaeidae; genus Penaeus; species Penaeus japonicus. The sequence continues at coordinate 110,125 of BOPN01004889.1, read as the reverse complement.
AACAAAGATTGTCCACAATAGTTACTTCACTGTTAAATTGAAGGTCATCTATACTTCTTCCTTAACCATTGGCAGTTTATTCAAATTCAAAGACAAAATTCCTAAATCTTTACGTTCTTCGATCGTTTATAGATTCACTTGTAGTAGCTGTAACGCTACTTATGTGTGATAGACTTCTCGCAATTTGTTTATGCGCATCAAAGAACATAAAGGGTTTTCATTTAGAAATAATAACTTAAGATTATCAAATCAAACTAAATCCTCAATTAGAAGCCATTCTTTAACTAATAGTCATCCATTTAACTATGACTCTTTTGAAATTTTAGACTCAGCAAATACAGATTATGATTTGAATATACTGGAAAGCCTATGGATTTGGAAATTAAAACCGAACCTTAATTAATATACTTCTTCTATTAATGTTGAAATTTTAAAATAGTAGAACATCATCCCATTTTCTTTGTTTCGCATTCCGATAGGTTTTTGTTTGCCTCTCGGAACGCCCAGACGCTCCACTGCCTCGTTGATGTTTAGTCATGGACGTCAAGTTCCTGTGTTTTTCATTGTTCTTCTTTGTATTTCTTGGGTAGTATTATCCACAGTTACTTAATCTGTTTCAAATTCAAGTATTCTTGTACCTTTATATTTAGCACTTGATGGTTTTAAGAAGTAATTTTCAAGTCTTAATAGACTTTTTGTTCAACCGGCTTTTTATCACTCAGACGCTTGGGCCTAGTCATACGTTTTTCACCTATTAGTTTTATTATTTATATCAATTTCTGTGATATTTCTTAGTCAACACATAGATATTAAGTCATAGGAGTGTTTTGATGTTTTCATAAGAGATTTTATAACTTTTGATTGTAATTTCAACCTTTACTATATGATTGATTGTTTAAACGGATATTGTACTTGTTGTTCTCCCATTTTTTAAATTGTTTTCATGAAAGGCTTCTTTTGTAGAGAACGAAACCAGGAACGCGTTCTATGTTTTACAAGACTGAGAGGTTGGCCTAATGACGTCATTACTCTCCATAGACGCTGATTGGCTAGTGAGTGCACTGCCAAGCATAGGGCGAACTGTGGGAAAAAGTATCGTTGATATCATTTCAAATTGCACGCTCCCGAAACAACACAGAGGATCCACAGCACACGTAGAGTATGATGGCGGCCTCATCAAGAGACCAATAGAGATCACGGCTGTAGCTCTACAGGTCTTCCCAGATGAGAGCAATGAAGTTATGGAAGAAATTGTGCAACCAACTGCAAGGTTGATGTATATGACTGCTTAGGCATTTGAATAAGGTGGGTTTCCTATTAGTTTGAAGGAAAACATCTGGAAAAGACCAACCAACTTCCTTCCTAGTTTGTGTAAACGGTAGTGCAAATCTTTCCATACTTTAGATTTATTTACTATGTGTGCATGGGAAATAAGTTAGACAAATAACAACTACAGTGTAATTGTTGCATTTAAACTTAAATCAGATACTTGGAGAAGGCAGTATTCATGCTAATCAACCGCATCATCTTTTTCATAAAACAAATAAGGAAATTTTTCCCAAGATACCATGAGATGCAAAATCTAAGATCTGAATTCATTTTTAAAGTTCTGTAGTGTCTAGAATTTGTATTTGTTAATCCCTTTGATGCTTATGTTTTTTTTTGTTTTTTTTTATACATGATGTAAAAGTGATAGTAAATTACTATTATTTCGAGTAATTTACCACAGATTACAATCCTTTTCTGGAAATTCTGTTATCATTTTGATTATACAGTAATTGTGTTTTAAGATTAGAAAGTGAAATATATTCATGTATTATTCATTTACATTTTATAGTAAACATATTTTCTTAGGAAAAAAAAAGTCTTTCCTTAGATATGCTTTTTTCTTCTTCATGCAGGGAAGATCATCCGCAACAAGAAAGTTTCATGGAAATTCTGGAGCAAAAAAGTGATCTTGACTTTTTTCAAGCACCTAGGAGTTACTAATAGTTCATTTGATATGATTAACAAGGATATCGAAGGGGTATATGGGTCCAGATCTTCACGTACCAGCCACAATTTAGAACCAAAGAAGGCCTTGTATATGACACTTTGGTACTTAGGAACTCCTGTTTCACATAGAGAGATATCAGAATTATTTGCAGTATCAAAATGAGTTACATTTGATTGTGTGCAAAAAATAACAGAAGTGCTGTGCTCTCTTGGCAGAAAGTATATAAGATGGCCAACACACAAGGAAGCAGTGGAAAGGGAAAGAGACTTAGCATTTAGCTGGCCTGCCAGGGGTAATTGGTGCTATAGATGGTTGCTATGGTATTAATTAAAGCCCCAGAAGCTGTACCATCTGACCTGGACAGAACAATGAAGCACAGTGCAAATATAATGGCAGTGTGTGTGTGTGTGTGTTGAAATGTTTTGTATATATAGTATATGTTTTTTACTAAAATGTTTTAAGTACAAATGTGACCTATAACTTTTTTTGTTTATTTACCAACTTTTGTCACAATAAAAGTATTTCCAATTACTTTAAATATCAGTTTAGCTTATCCTCACCTGTCCAGGGGAATAAGGCAACAAATACTTATTGCATATTTAATAAAACAGAGTTTATTTCGTCTTAATACATCAAATTACTGATTTATAAACTTAAATATATCCATTCAAATTCTCATACACTGTAGCACTAAAAATAATGGATTTGTTATTATGAACTATTTTCACAGAAATCTAACTGAAAGGTCTACAAATTTGACAATAGATATACAAAACATTAATGATATAAACGTAAAATTAATACACTAGCCTCCTCTTGTGGAGGTGACAACAAAAACTTTAGTCTTAAACACACAAATAAACAAACACACACACATACACGCACATGCACACGCACACGCACGCACACACACACACACACACACATATATATGTTCTCTGGTATTCTTAAACTATTCAAATTTTTGCCTCGTTTCCTAATGCATTTGTCTCATTTTGGAGTCAAGCTGTTCTCTTCCAGTTAGCCGTCTCCCTGTTCTTGTGGTCCCTTGTGTTCTGGGAGGAATTTGCATAGCAACTGTCATGACAGGTGTGGCTGTTGTTGGGACCTATAGATGGGAAGAGAAATGGCAATATGAGTAATAGCATTAACATAGCTGCTACTATGATCTGCAGTTGAGTTGGTATTTACTATCAATGAGGGGGAAATTTGGAAGGTATTGCAATTAGAACAGACCTCAGTTATAACTGGTGCATCTGCTATTTCTGGATTATCATTAATTCCCTCACATCTGTAATACAGGGACTAACAATAGGCCGCTCTAGCAAGAAGGAAGCCAGGAGGTCATAATGCTCAGGCTCTCATTCATGAATGGCCTGTTAATTTATTTTATATCTATTTATATGTATGTATTTATATGTATATATTTATATGTATCTATCTATATTAATATACATATATATGTGTGTGTGTGTGTGTGTGTGTGTGTGTGTGTGTGTGTGTGTGTGTGTGTGTGTGTGTGTGTGTGTGTGTGTGTATTTTTGTAAATATTTCCTAACTACTGCAATGTATTAGTCATCCAGATAGAAGTATTATGGTCAAAATATGGAGACTGCAGTGTCATGAACTATTTATTCACACATTTCTTCCTGTCTATGAAGACACATATCACTTGTCCAATAATGTTTTTTTTTTTTTTTTTTTTTTTTTTTTTTTTTTTTTTTTTTTTTTTTTTTTTTTTTTTTTTTTTTTTTTTTTTTTTTTTTTTTTTTTTTTTTTTTTTTTTTTTTTTTTTTTTTTTTTTTTTTTTTTTTTTTTTTTTTTTTTTTTTTTTTTTTTTTTTTTTTTTTTTTTTTTTTTTTTTTTTTTTTTTTTTTTTTTTTTTTTTTTTTTTTTTTTTTTTTTTTTTTTTTTTTTTTTTTTTTTTTTTTTTTTTTTTTTTTTTTTTTTTTTTTTTTTTTTTTTTTTTTTTTTTTTTTTTTTTTTTTTTTTTTTTTTTTTTTTTTTTTTTTTTTTTTTTTTTTTTTTTTTTTTTTTTTTTTTTTTTTTTTTTTTTTTTTTTTTTTTTTTTTTTTTTTTTTTTTTTTTTTTTTTTTTTTTTTTTTTTTTTTTTTTTTTTTTTTTTTTTTTTTTTTTTTTTTTTTTTTTTTTTTTTTTTTTTTTTTTTTTTTTTTTTTTTTTTTTTTTTTTTTTTTTTTTTTTTTTTTTTTTTTTTTTTTTTTTTTTTTTTTTTTTTTTTTTTTTTTTTTTTTTTTTTTTTTTTTTTTTTTTTTTTTTTTTTTTTTTTTTTTTTTTTTTTTTTTTTTTTTTTTTTTTTTTTTTTTTTTTTTTTTTTTTTTTTTTTTTTTTTTTTTTTTTTTTTTTTTTTTTTTTTTTTTTTTTTTTTTTTTTTTTTTTTTTTTTTTTTTTTTTTTTTTTTTTTTTTTTTTTTTTTTTTTTTTTTTTTTTTTTTTTTTTTTTTTTTTTTTTTTTTTTTTTTTTTTTTTTTTTTTTTTTTTTTTTTTTTTTTTTTTTTTTTTTTTTTTTTTTTTTTTTTTTTTTTTTTTTTTTTTTTTTTTTTTTTTTTTTTTTTTTTTTTTTTTTTTTTTTTTTTTTTTTTTTTTTTTTTTTTTTTTTTTTTTTTTTTTTTTTTTTTTTTTTTTTTTTTTTTTTTTTTTTTTTTTTTTTTTTTTTTTTTTTTTTTTTTTTTTTTTTTTTTTTTTTTTTTTTTTTTTTTTTTTTTTTTTTTTTTTTTTTTTTTTTTTTTTTTTTTTTTTTTTTTTTTTTTTTTTTTTTTTTTTTTTTTTTTTTTTTTTTTTTTTTTTTTTTTTTTTTTTTTTTTTTTTTTTTTTTTTTTTTTTTTTTTTTTTTTTTTTTTTTTTTTTTTTTTTTTTTTTTTTTTTTTTTTTTTTTTTTTTTTTTTTTTTTTTTTTTTTTTTTTTTTTTTTTTTTTTTTTTTTTTTTTTTTTTTTTTTTTTTTTTTTTTTTTTTTTTTTTTTTTTTTTTTTTTTTTTTTTTTTTTTTTTTTTTTTTTTTTTTTTTTTTTTTTTTTTTTTTTTTTTTTTTTTTTTTTTTTTTTTTTTTTTTTTTTTTTTTTTTTTTTTTTTTTTTTTTTTTTTTTTTTTTTTTTTTTTTTTTTTTTTTTTTTTTTTTTTTTTTTTTTTTTTTTTTTTTTTTTTTTTTTTTTTTTTTTTTTTTTTTTTTTTTTTTTTTTTTTTTTTTTTTTTGGACATGAGATGTATTTAATACAAAATAACACCAGTACGTACTTTCTTTGTGTTACCATGATGGTGATTCCGCTAAAATTGTTTGCTTTTTCATTCCGTCCATGTAGCAGAGAAACTCTTACCCTGATGAAGCTGTTTATTCACTTTGTCCGATTACAATGAGGAGATATATTTTTTGTTTATTATCTACATTATATACGCATATGTATTGAACTTTAATCGATTTTTAACAATTATTTTAAGATTCACGATATTCAGTATTATCAAAATGCATATTGGATTATCAAAGTTGATATTCACATTTGTTTTAATAAATATATGATAATCAAAGGAACGAATTGAAACACTGTCTGTTTGGAGGGAAAAGTTTTCAGTTATTCTTTTATTTTTTTTATTTTTTTAGGCGTCCTCATGGCTTATTTCTTTGTTTTCTGGGTACAGGATTATCTACAAATATTGTCTCCTGGGTATAGGATTATTAAGAAATATATATATTGTATTGCTGTTGAAGATAGACACGCGATGTGCTCCAGTAACCGAATTTCAGGTTTGTTTTCAGGTTTGGATGGGCGGAGCTTAAACGATGACGTCAAAAGTGTAACGCGTTGCCGACAAATCCGAACGGCCCTCCCAGAAGTTCTAAAACATAGAACGCGTTTCTTGGTTTCGTACTCTACAAAAGAAGCCTTAAATCTTGAATAACCCTTGTATAATCTATTCTTGTAATATTATCTTGATTTCAATATAATAGTTGATCTCGTAACATTGCTTAATATAACATTATTCAATCTTGTAACTCCATTTTTACCTCCTGGTGTTACCACAATTAACATGTAAATATGTTATATATTGTACATTTTATTGAAGGATATTTGAAAACCCTTTTTTACAGTTAAAACCACTGAAGATAAGTGTTTGAACGGTCGAAACGTTTGGTTCCAATTTTAATAAAGAAGTTTTGAAGATCGTTTCTGTCTTTTGCTACAGCGAAGAAAGTTTTAGTTACCTCAAGGCTGGAAATAAGGATGTTTCTTCTGGCAACACTGATCTTGAGAGTCATTTTCAACCTCCACTTCCCAGTTGGAAGTTCTACTGCTTATGTTTTATTTATATATATATCTTTATCTGTTCGTCCGATACTCGAGCCTTCTTGGTGGGTCTTTTCCTAGCAGATGACACAGGAGACTGTTCGCGTATACAGGTATTGTCCGTACGACTGCAAGACGTGGGTCCTGTCGAAGCTGTGGGAGAATCCTGTAGCTTCAAGAGAAGGGGATCAGTATAAATCTGTGAAATAAAAGTGAAGCTTGACTATATGTATCACCTTAACATAATGATCCCGCTGCCTTGACCTATACAAGCACACCTGTAGTAGTAGTAGTAGGAGTAGTAGTAGTAGTAGCCAATGGTAAAAATAATAGGACTTAATGAGACACACACACACACACACATTCAGTTGTCGGGAGAGCAGGAGGAGGAGAAGCTGTAAAAAGAGGAGGTGAAGGAGGAAAGGACTCCTTTCATTTCATTGTTACTGGTATACTTGCAGGTACCTACAACCCCGGAAGAATGGATGCGTGTGGCACAAGGATTTTTTACAAGATGGAACTTCCCCAACTGTCTAGGAGCCATAGATGGGAAACATGTATCGATAAGGCCTCCACAAGACAGCGGGTCGTATTTCTTCAATTATAAGGGTACCCACAGCATTGTCTTACTGGCAGTGTGTGATGCTAATCTGGAATTTATCAATGTAGACATTGGTGCAAATGGGAGAGTTTCAGATGGTGGAGTGTGGAACAACAGTGATCTCTGCCATCGTATTGCAAACAACACTGCAGGCCTACCAACGGACAAACATGTTCCGGGGAGTAATAGAATCTTGCCTTACGTATTTATGGCAGACGATGCTTTCCAACTGCAGAGGCATATAATGAAACCCTTCCCATACCAAAACCAAACACGACAGGAAAGAATTTCTTTTAGACTTTCCAGGGCCAGGCGTACTGTTGAGAATGCATTTGACATTCTCACTAATCGGTTTAGGGTGTTTTTAACGCCAATTACTCTATCCCCTGGGAAAATTGAAAAAGTTGTCCTTGCATGCACGGTATTGCATAACTACCTCAGACGGGATTTTCGTAGCGAATACACAGCTCAGGGAGCTGTGGACTCGGAGGATTTTCGTAGGGGAACAATAATTCCTGGTGAATGGCGCGTAGCACCGCAGTTGTTGGAGTTGCAACGATGTGATTCGGGATCTACCACTATTGGCAAAAATATCTGTACCCAGTACATGAATTACTTCAATGCAGAGGGGGCTCTGCAAAGGCAATATAGAATGGCAAATATATAACGGTATAGGTGCCCCTCCCCATTCCCCCATTCCTTCCCCGCACTCACCACCTCGGCCTCTATGCCCTGTCACACTTTTCCCTCATCCCCTCGTTATCCACCATCACTTTTGTTATCAACACTCCCTCTGTCACATTTACATACAAATTATGTATCAGGAAATATTGTTGATGGGAATATTGTTCATACTGTGATTTTTTGTACCTTGTGATAAAAATAAATTCACAGACACTGAATACACATTAAAAGAGTGGGACTATGAAATGCTTGTTTAACGTGAACCAGTGCAGTCTCCCTTAACTCAAAAGACCTATTTTACATGGTAAAACTGGCTGATTTTGTAATATACCTATACCCTTATGTGAACCATATGATTGAAAATTGGTCAGAGAGAGAGAGAGAGAATAGTAAGTACATACGTACCTCGGAATCAGAAACATCCTCGGATACTGTTTCTGTAGTCTGGTTGCTCGCGGTGCTTGGCATATTTGACATAGCTGGCCGCACAGAATCACCATCGTTCAGGAATGACTATATGTCAAAGCACCACAACTTGGGTATATAAATGTCATCTGACCCAGCTCCTGATTTCTTTGATCTGTACATTAGCCTCAATTCTCGCTGATGTTGGTTTCTGAAGGAATCCAATTTCTTTTTTACATCATTAACACTCCTGCTTATTGTCTGTGCTATATCCCTTATTGCTGCAGCACGCTTGTCTCTATTTCTGTAATCAAAACACCTTACATTCCACAGACATTCATGTGATTTATATATATCAATCAAAGTTATAGTGTCTTGTCATGACCAATATGCACTAGTACTCAGAGTGGATATGGTGTACGAATAACGTGGTAGTCAGTGGATCTGCCTGCACCTTACCTCGTGCGTTTAGCAGTGACGGAAGACCTCGATCCACTGCCCTCTATTGGCGCCGGGAGCGGACAGTTTGATGGTTTGCCTGCTGAAACTGCTCATACAAGGGCAAAGCCTTCGTGCCCGACAGGCACTGCTCGACCGTGTGGACGTGGCTTTAGTGATTTCACTCGACGGGCACTCGGGCAATTTGATCGTTTCCCCGTCAAATGTGCCGTTTAAGGCATGCCCGCCGATCAGGCAAGCTCGTGTGGACGCGGCTTAATGCTGTCTCTCATGTTTGTGTCCTTTTTCATTATGTAAGGCTCCACCTTTGCTAGTAAGACATAGAAAGTGCTTACGCTCATTCTTATATGATTTCTGAAGTCTATTTTATGACCATCTTGTAGTTCATTAATTATTTTTGTGTTGCTTCCATAGGTATGTCTTTTCTTGAGGCAATCTTTACACCATGTTCGTTTCTTTTTCTTGTTTTTCATAAGACACAAAGCAATTATCAAGATGCACAATATCTTCTTTACAATGCTAGGTGCCATGCTTTTCATACTGCACTCCACACGCTACTGGCATCGTCGAGCACGCCCGGCTATTCATCAACTCGGTCGTGTGGACAACCCCCTGCAAAAAAGGAACCGCCTTGTCGTGGCGCGGGGGCTTGAACTCCTTCCTCGGATGAACCCGCTCTAGAATTAGCCAGTCTCTCCCTCCCGTTGAGGTGGCCTTCTAGCGGTTGATTCTCCGAGGAAGGACGACTAAGCGTTCCTAGGTGCTGATCTAGTAGATGGGATCACACCCCCACCTGGTCCTACCCCCAGGGGGGCACATACCTGCCCACGTGTTTGCCGTGCGTGGGCACGGAAGTCCTGGAGGTTGAGCGATGCCGTGTATGAGTATGTCCTGTGGCTAGCAACACCTCTTTGGTCCTCTATTCCAGCAAGATGGATGGCCTGATCTCCGCTCGATTAGGTCAATCCCCTGTCTTGCAGGCAATCGCATGTATTTGCGAGTGCCATCAATGCGAGGCGGGGGTTGCTTATATCCTCCCACCACCCCTGTGGCTTCTGAGCATGGTCTCAGTGCACAGCTTCCCCTTGTTGGACTCCGTGGTGGGTGGGGGCGTGGGAGGATGAATTGAAACGCTTTTCCTATGGCATCTTAAAAAAAAAAAAAAAAAAAAAAACCCTGAATGTCCCCCACGTTGACGAACTTGGAACAAAGATGACTAAGGCTGTCACCTTGGAGCCTTTCAAGGTCCTTGGTGACAAAAGCAGAAAATTGGGTAAGGCTCTGGCGTCGGTTCAGAGAAAGCCTACCCAAGAGCCTCGGGCTGGACCCTCCAAACCAACCCTTGGCTTGGACAAGTCTCTGGCGTCGGATCAGAAGACGAGTCATAATCAGAATGGAAGCCAGACAGGACCCTCCAACCCTGCTGGCCCCACTGCTAAAACTCCGGCGTCGGTTCGAGGACAGGCAATAAGCGTCCTCGGTCTGCGCTGACCTCGGAAGGCGAGTTCAGCCTCGAGTCGTTTCCACCTAGGGTTCCCTAAGCCCGAGGGATCTGACACCGCTTATAAGATGGTACGGGCTCTGGAAACCCAGAGACAGTGTCGTCTGACGATTAGAATTGCCAGAGATAAAGGCATGATAATCATCCCAAAGGACCAGCCCACCCTCACCTTCCTCCAGGAGACAGACAAGCTCCTGGACGGGCGGAAGGTGAGCCTGGCGGCCCTGATATCCGAAAAGAGGAAGTCCAAGATGGTGCTTCTTGGCTTCCCTCTGATGTGTGACCTTGAGGTCATCACCGCCCATCCCAAGGTGGCGGGAGCTTCCCGACTTTCCAAAAGGAAGCACCCAACCAGGCAAGTCCTGGTCACTTTGAAGCATGATGAGCGACGCTGCAGACATTGTGGCGCGCCGGAAGCCAAGATAGAGCACTATCTGATGGAATGCGAGCACACTTGCTTCCTCAGGCAGGGCCCAGAGACGACAGCCGCCGGGCTGGTAAGGCGGCTATACCTATTGCTTACCCCCTGGCAACTGGAGCGCCTTCAGGCAATCCAACCGCCACAGTAAGCATTCAGTGATGATGATCTGTGATATCAGCACCTATAGCTGGTAGAGGCCGGGCCGCCTCGTGCATATAGCCCGGGCGAAGGGCAGGCCCGGCAGAATTTGCCCACCAACCGCGCTCCCGTCGATCAGGCCCGCTCGTGTGGACGCGGCTTTAGGATGAACTTTTAACCAATTAATTTTGTATATGTGGGGTAATGTGATCGAATTTACTAACATTACCCAGCGCAACTCTTGCAGCAAAGTTTTGTGATTTTTGTATCTTTTGCATTGGGTTGAACCCCAAAATGACGAATAACGAGCATAAAAGCTAGTGTTTGCACGACCATGATTCTAGTATCCGTAGCTTGATTTTTATGTGATTTAGAAATATTAATGTGCCCATTACTTTCCTGTATATGTTATCAACGTGTGTTTCAAATGTCATCTATCTGTCCAAGTGTACTCCTAAATTTTTCACCGAAATTTTTGGTTTGATTGGGTGGCCTTCAAATTATATAGTTGTGTCGATGGGGATTTTGGCAATGTTCTGTCGACTACCTATGAATATGCATTGAGTTCAAGTGGATTTAATTTTAGACCATTACTTTCAAAATTAGTTTGTGTAAGAGTGTTTTGAGTATTTCTTATTAATGTCTTCAAGTTATTTACTGAGTCACTATGAAGAAACTGTGAATCATCGGCGTACTGCACTAGCAGGCAGTTATGAGCAATGGTTGATAAGTCATTTATGAAAATTGTAACAGGGATTGGGCCTAAAATAGATCCTTGTGGAACACCAAAATGTATTGGTTGTCTCGATGATATGCTTTCATTATTGAACAGGAGACGGAGGAGGGGCCAAATTACCAGTTATTTCTTTGAAAGTCTGTATTCTTTTAGGAGCCTTTAGAAAGATGCTTTTCCCTGTTGAAACAAGGCGATCAAGCATTGGGTACTACTACGAACGGTTTCAGCCACTCTATGCAACCCATGTGCCAAGCATGTAATATGTAACATATTCGGGAAAAGAATTTGGAGACCAGACATAGACTGGCCACGTCCACACGGTCGAGCAGTGCCCGTCAGGCACGAAGGCTTTGCCCTTGTACGAGCAGTTTGCGCGGCAAACCATCAAACTGTCCGCTCCCGGCGCCAATGGAGGGCAGTGGATCGAGGTGTCTTCCGTCACTGCCAAACGCACGAGGTAAGGTGCAGGCAGATCCACTGACTACCACGTTATTAGTACACCATGTCCACACCGAGTACTAGTGCATATTGGTCACGACAAGACATGCGATCTTCTTTCGAACTATGGCGTGAACCAAGGTGATCGTACCTTAATGAACCACTCGCTCACAACAACTGCTGGCGTCCGACTGCCCTCCAAACCACCACAGAGCACAGCTGTGTGGACACCTGCCGCGGCGGTAGGGTCTGCAGACTTTGCCCTGCCAAGCACAGCTCGACCGTGTGGACGTGGCTTTAAGATGATGAGCAAACTTTGCTCGATATGGAGTCGGAAATGGAGAAACCGTGAGCAAAAAGCTTCGTAATGTCGAAACCTCAAGCTTATTCCTGACGAGTCACAAGTTTCCGTCTGAACGTGGAAGGTGGAGTTCACACGTGGGGTTGAGCATGTGTGGGCTTCAGCCACTGAGATTTGAATGTATGTCCTGTATGAATGTATGACGAGTTGCTAGATCGAGCAAATCCCATGTGCCCTTTCTTCCTTTTGGATGTAAAAGAGGATAAGGTAAGCTGAATTTCCGAAGCATGTGCACTGACGCAAGCCCGCCTGTGTCAGCCTGTATGCTGACTCATGAGAGAATGTTGACTCGATCCGAGCTTGGTCCTTAGTGGCTTATAATTAGGGCTGTGACATTATGCTTTTACAGAAATGCTTTTTATGCTTTTTAAAAAATGCTTTTTATGCTTTAAAATATGCTTTTTATGCTTTAAAATATGCTTTTTCTGAAATAACTGCAACAAACTCTCATATCATTATGAAAACTTTTGCCACAGGGTATTTCACACCCTCCCGTAATATCCCAATGTGTTGTGAATCATCAACAGTACATAATAATGCCACTTCTCCCTATAAAAAGGAGAAAGTTAAACGTCTCTCCCAAAGAAACGAACATAAATTGGTGACATAATACCTGTGACGTAATCAAGCTCCAACCACATAGTTCATCCCCTTGTTCGTACCCTCCTCCTCTTCCTACCCCCTCTCCATATTTCCCTCCCTTCCTCCCCCTCCTCGTTTATATCTTCCTCTTCCCTCGTTTTATCATGCAGTTTTAAGGCGTAAATAAAATAGTGTAGTAGTGGTATTCTATATTTCTATTATAGCCGCATCCTTGAATGATTTTGTGAACAAAACACACTGAATTTACTCATCTGGCGTATAAAAGCATAGATTTTTAGTAAAAAGAATAGAGTTTACATAAAAAACATATTTTTTTTATAAAAAGCATATTCTTTTAAAATGGCTTCAGAAAAGCATATTCTTTAAAATGAAATATGCTAAAAGAATATGCTTTATGCCAAAAGCATAATGTCACAGCCCTACTTATAATGCTTAAAGTCACGAAATGTTTTTGTTATCGGTGGTCGCTTTGGCTTCTTTATATTTAATGTGAGTGTGAGAAGTTCATGGTCAGCAATATGACACGGGATGACATCCGTATGATGGATAATGCCTGACCTGTTAGTTATTATTACATCTAATAAGGATGGTGTTTTCTGTAATACGTGTAGGTTTATCTATAATTTGTTGTAATTTATTTTTCTTTATTATCTTAGCTAATTTAGCATTAGATTTAGTCAACTCATCATTTAAATCAGCTAATATAAAGAGTGGTTTATTTTTCAGTGACATTTCTCTAGATACTTGTTCTATGTATTCAAAAGATTCTGAAATTACATGGGGATGCCTATAGACAATGCCAATGATAATGGAAGGAAAGATATGTGTTACTCTGTAATGGTAACCAGACATCTTCTATTAGCAGTATTATCAACTGCTGTAGGAGACATCATTGATTTCAGGTTATCCCTGTACATATACATACATACTCCTCCTCCACGCCCTGCATCGCATCTATAGATATTGAAATTTGGAACGGTTATGAATAGGGTTGTGACATTAGCTTATAAGCGAAATTAAAATATTTAAGCTTTTTTAACATAAAAGCTTCGAAAAATAAGCTTTTTATTAAAAACTTAATCCAAGAATATTCTTTTTAAATAATGTTCAGTCTGTGCATCTTTAATGTTCTAATTTTGTTTACAGAGTTAAACTTTATTCATAACAAAGATTTCCAATATTATAGACAAAAAGGTAATTGTTTGAATGAGCTTAAGCTTTAAGCTCATAAAATAATCTTTTTAAGCGTATAAAAAATATTTTCCAACAACGGTTTCATTACTTGATAAGACTCAATTTTAAGTGGCTAACGAATATTTCAACATTTTCTAATATTAATATATTCAGATGAACAGCAGTTCATTCTAATATAACAACCAATAACGTCGCATTCAGTGAGTGTTATACCGTCATTGAGTGTCCGATTCTGTCTTGCCTCTGAAAACTAGATTAAGAAAATACTTGACGTATATACCATTTTCTCATCTTCACATGACAAAACTTGCACTCTATCACTCCATCAACATCCACAAAGTCTTTGAACTCGTCGAGCCTCTTTTCTTTGAGCTTGTGTGCCTGAATTTTTGGCATCTTTGCAAGCTGAAATGTTGAGAAAGTAGTAAAGTTTATAATTTTGTAGCATTTTCATAGTTCCATAGATGTAATATTTACTTCTAACTTACCTTTAAGTAACCGACGGAAATACTTAAGAATCTACTATCTAGTAACTGATATGCCAATTCTATCGTTTGCAAGGAATTGTAGAGCTGAAAGAGCGATGTGTTGATGGAAGAAAGTAGTTGTGGTTTCAATCACTTTAGTTCACTACACGTATATACAGAATGATATATGAATAAAATTACAATAATAATAATACATTACAGACAAAAGATTTCAAATATTATAGACAAAAAGGTAATTGTTTGAATGAAATTTATAATTGTTAAAGCACAAACAATCAATAAACACATTTTTTCCAATAAATAAATTTTAACATAATAGCGAAGTCAAATAAACAGGACATTAGAACATTAGAATCCATTTTTATCCATAAAATGAAACCAAAACTTAACAGAGACTTACCTGTTGACCTTGCAGTTCTGTCGTGAATACTGTTCACTTACAGGGCTACAGGGTCAACATATCACCTCATTTTCTCCTCCTCAATTTTTTTTTTTATTATTATTATTAGGGCTGTGACATTATGCTTTTGGCATAAAGCATATTCTTTTAGCATATTTCATTTTAAAGAATATGCTTTTCATAGGCCATTTTAAAAGAATATGCTTTTTATAAAAAAATATGTTTTTTATGTAAACTCTATTCTTTTTACTAAAAATCTATGCTTTTATACGCCAGATGAGTAAATTCAGTGTGTTTTGTTCACAAAATCATTCAAGGATGCGGCTATAATAGAAATATAGAATAATTACCTGCATTACACTATTTTATTTACGCCTTAAAACTGCATGATAAAACGAGGGAAGAGGGAAGATAAACGAGGAGGGGGAGGAAGGGAGGGAAATATGGAGAGGGGGTAGGAAGAGGAGGAGGGTACGAACAAGGGGATGAACTATGTGGTTGGAGCTTGATTACGTCACAGGTATTATGTCACCAATTTATGTTCGTTTCTTTGGGAGAGACGTTTAACTTTCTCCTTTTTATAGGGAGAAGTGGCATTATTATGTACTGTTGATGATTCACAACACATTGGGATATTACGGGAGGGTGTGAAATACCCTGTGGCAAAGTTTCATAATGATATGAGAGTTTGTTGCAGTTATTTCAGAAAAAGCATATTTTAAAAGCATAAAAAGCATATTTTAAAGTGATAAAAAGCATTTTTTAAAGCATAAAAAGCATTTCTGTAAAAGCATAATGTCACAGCCCCACTATTATTCTTCTGGCCAACGTAGTTTTTTTCTCTCTCATATTGGAAAATAATTCTTTATTAATTGTTTGTGCTTTAACAATTATAAATTCCATTCAAACAATTACCTTTTTGTCTATAATATTGGAAATCTTTGTTATGAATAAAGTTTAACTCTGTAAACAAAATTAGAACATTAAAGATGCACAGACTGAACATTATTTAAAAAGAATATTCTTGGATTAAGTTTTTAATAAAAGTTTATTTTTCGAAGCTTTTATGTTAAAAAAGCTTAAATATTTTTATTTTAAGCTTATAAGCTAATGTCACAACCCTATTTATGACATCGTGCGATCTAGTCACAGGCACTGCTGACGGCGATGCCTAGTCAAACGTTATGATCGCTCTTGTACTTGTTTTTGTTTAAGAGTACTTTCACATTTGCGGGGAAAGCGCAAATTATCGGGCTTTATGTCCTTTCCCCGTACTGACACTCTAAAACTGGTGTAGTCATCATGGATCATCGAGCCTCGCCCAGGCTCGTGAAAGCTTCACTGTCACCTGGCGGTCACCATGTCTGGTCAGCATGGTGGGTAAGGACCAAGCTCGGATCGAGTTAACATTCTCTCATGAGTCAGCATACGCTGACACAGGCGGGCTTGCCTAAGTGCACATGCTTCGGAAATTTAGCTTACCTTATCCTCATTTACATCCAAAAGGAAGAAAGGGCACCAGCATTTCGATGGTTTGATTGTGATTTCCCCACCTATGCCATCTTCCAAAGTTATATAACGTGCCCTTCGTAGTGGCCAAACTTTGCCACATGGGATTTGCTCGATCTAGCAACTCGTCATACATTCATACAGGACATACATTCAAATCTCAGTGGCTGAAGCCCACACATGCTCAACCCCACGTGTGAACTCCACCTTCCACGTTCAGACGGAAACTTTGTGACGTCAGGAATAGAAGCGAGTTTCGACATTACGAAGCATTTTGTTCACGGTTTCTCCATTTCCGACTCCATATCGAGCAAAGTTTGCTCATCATCTTTACAATGCTAGGCGCCATGCTTATCGTACTGCACTCCACACACTACTGGCACTGTCGGGCACGCCCGGCTATTCATCAACTCTAATGTGTGGACAACATTCACGGGCAGGCCCGGCAGAATTTGCCCGCCAACCGCGCTCCAGCCGATCAGGCCCGCTCGTGTGGACGCGGCTTTACAAATCCCATCGGATCATGTGTGTGTGTGTGTGTGTGTGGGGGTTATAAACCTCTACACAGGGAAACGTAATGTGATATGCAAAAGCAATTATTTGCGGCATAAGGAAGGGATATTTGGTCAACTACCTTTGCCTTCGGCAAAAAGTACTGGAAGGACGTATTATGCTCACGTAGAGTTAATAAGCGTTTTACTGGTTTTGGAAGGGTTACCATCAATTATTGTGTCCGGATTCAGTAAAACAACCCAATTAATTTTAAATTTGATACTTATCTTAATAGAAATTGAACTCATTAAAATTTATATGTACGTGAAGATTCGATTGATGTACCTTTTAGAAACGAAACCTATCAAACCCTTACCATCATTCGAACAAGTTACTGGGCAATTGAACATGTGCTTATTATCACATATATTAGTTATTCCACCAGCATTTGAAACATTGGAAACTTCTATATTTAATTTTTATTTTTTGTTATGTTCGACTGCTAAAATAACGCGCAATGGTATAGAACAACTAATTAACTGAACATACACCGATTCAAGGGAATAGGAGAGTATCACACGTTTGGCAACACTGTCCAGGGTATTGTAGCAACAGAGAACCAACGACAATTTCTTTTCTCAGTCCATAGACATTCTTGAGGCTGTGAAAACGGCTGTTAGAACCACGTTAAAAGCGGGAACAAAATTTGTTGAGTTTTTATTTCTGATGTCACATCGAACAAGTTCGTCCGTCTAGACATTTGAAAAAAAAAAAAACTATGGTTGACGGAGGATATTCTATGCTATGTTGGCAGGAAGTACGCATGGCAAAGGCACATCTCAACTTGGCTGAACATTGCTCGGCTGCTCCTCCTCGCAATGTTCATACAGCCTTAATACGTTTTCGCAAATCGGCTGATTGGTTGTTTATTTTTTGTCCCACCAGCAGATATTCCTAAGAATTAATTTCATTATAAAAATTGTTATCGAGTTTTATCTGATGCATCAGTCACAACTATAGAACGGACGTGTTTATAGTGCAAACATAAAATCTCTAGATCTCTCGTAAACTAGTGGAATGCTTTGGTAGTCATAAAAAACACGATTAAAAATCATTTATTATTTAAAAAAAATTATTACATGTCAATTCTAAAAATCATCAATGTTATTACATCTAGGTAATTACACACAGCAATCACAGCCCGTACGTTTTGGCACTGACATCTAATTCAGACTGTAGCATGATAATTTTATAAGAAATACTTATCCAAGATTTAATAATACCGACTCAGTTCAGACTGCATAACACAATGCATGACTTTTCAATATCAAACTCCATGATAAACGTAAGTGCTACATTTCATGTTCAATAGCGAAAATCCTTATCCATGTAATACATTCTACATGCGATACACTACACTCAGTACTTCATCCCTAAGGCAAAGGCTGCATATTATCACTGCAATAGTTAAATATGTAATACAATATACAAAATGTGCAAACTGTGATCACAATGATTCATTCCACATTATTATCCTTCACTAGATATAATTTACCCCTTTAAATTATTGTCCAAATTACACCATTAGGTAAAGCTACCAGGATTAAACAATCACAAAAGTCACTGGACGGAGCATAGCGAAATAGAGGACGCCCCTAAAACTTCTGTGTTCTATGGGAAAGTATTTCTCTCGTTGAAGTGGCAGGGCTGTCCTGAGTCAGGGGCCCTCTACGATCTTGCAATATGGTGACATTTGTTCGCCCGAGGCTAAAACCTTGCAAAGTGTGGAAGCACTAAGCTCTTCCAAAATTTATTGGTGCTGAAGCCATCCCTAAGAATACTTAAAGCAGAAGCTTGCTGCAGCCCGCCGTTGCATGTTGCCGTTTCCAATGCGTTGATCTCGCACCCGTCCTCGACTTCTTTCGCCGTAGTTCAACAAACGATCAGGGCTCCTTGGACGCGCTGAGAAGGGAGTCCATGGAGCTGGTGCGATGGCTGCTCTGGGGTCTGGACACGCCTACACTGACAAGGTTAACGGGTGTGACCTGTACAGAATGGCAAAGGCTTGAAACGGACATCTGTCGGGAGCTTTGCCGGGAGAGCTCCACCAAGACCAAGTCCTGGTGTGTTATGCGCCAGCGTCTCCACGCGCTTTTTGCAGTGCTTGTCAGTGCACATGCCAGCGGCTGTCTGGGTACCCATCGATGTCAGAATCAGGGCCACAGACAACACCATCACCAGCAAAGCCAACTGGGCACTAAATAAAGGCATTATTGAAAATTAGCCGTCTCGTCAACGGCCAAGTTTATGCATTAAGAATCAGGTTACCCTGCATTTTAAAAAGGCAACAGCTTTCATGAAAAGATGAAATTTACCTCGAGGTTTTCACAAGTTATGCCATTCCCAGAGAATCCAGCAGGACAAGGACCGCAGGTGTAGAAGGGTGCCACCTGAGAGAAGGTACAGGTAACACCGGCGAAGCATGGTTGCAGCTCACATGCGCCTGAAATGCGAAGCAAAAAACTGTACAATTCCATACCCAAAGTTGATCAACTCTGCTTTCCTGGTTTACCAGCACAAGTAGTAGTCATACCATGCTTAAGACTGCCACGTCAACAGTTAGTCATTATGCATAGCAATAGTGTGCAGCATGGTGTCAATTCTATCAAAGCACCAAGGTTTTGGAATTGGTTACATGTACAGTAAATAGCCCAAGCAAACACCTTCACTTACAACAGAGGACCTGCTGCAGATTTGATACATCAAAACAATTTACTTACCAGCACATCCAAATCCATCACCAATATAACCAGGGAGGCAACTGCAGTTCCTGCTGCCAACAGTATTAGTACACTGAGCCTTTGCATGGCACCCGCCATTACCCACCAGGCACTCGTCAACATCTGTAATAACATTAAGCGACATTAAAATGCTTGCAGTCTCAACTCTGCTTTTAATGAGCAAGATGGATTGTTGAAAATTCATGTGCTCTGCCACCTTCATCTTGAAGACCTTAAGCTCTTTATCAAATGCAATTTATCACAGCCCAAGAAAGAACTCGGGTTCATCTCCAAATGCTACAATTTGTTGCATTTACTTGCACTTGCCTTTGCACACGAGGCCATCCCCAGTGAACCCTGCTAGACATTTGCAGTCTGACTACCCCACAGTATTACTACACTGAGCATTCGTGTCACACCCTCCATTGGAGACTAAGCATTCGTCCACATCTGCAAGTGGTGGGTTTCATTAGTATGCAAGAAATCACCAACATGATTAAAGCTATCCACTTGGTGGATTTAGGCTTCTTACCATTATGGCCATGCCTTTATGGCCAGTTATTAGCAGTGAATACCTGCACTCACCAGAGCAAGCGAGCCCATCACCAGTGAACCCTGCCCGACACTTGCATACCCGTCCACCTGGTACATTCTGGCAGTTGGCATTTCTATCACAACCACCATTGTTGACCAAGCATTCGTCCACATCTGCAAGGGTGGACTTTATTAGTATGCGAGAAATCTGCAACCTGTGCAAGGCCATCTACGTGTTGGCTTTAGGCACCTTGCCTTTCAACCAATTAGTTGACCAAGATGCATCCTTTTGGCGATTAGGAATCTCAAAATGCTACCAATTTGTTGCATTTACTTGCACTTACCTTTGCACACGAGGCCATCCCCAGTGAACCCTGCTAAGCATTTGCAGTCGTTTGACTGCCCACAGTATTACTACACTGAGCATTCGTGTCACACCCTCCATTGGAGACTAAGCATTCGTCCACATCTGCAAGTGGTGGGTTTCATTAGTATGCAAGAAATCACCAACATGATTAAAGCTATCCACTTGGTGGATTTAAGCTTCTTGCCTTTACGGCCAGTCATTAGCAGTGAAAATACCTGCACTCACCAGAGCAAGCGAGCCCATCACCAGTGAACCCTGCCCGACACTTGCATACCCGTCCACCTGGTACATTCTGGCAGTTGGCATTTCTATCACAACCACCATTGTTGACCAAGCATTCGTCCACATCTGCAAGTGGTGGGTTTCATTAGTATGCAAGAAATCACCAACATGATTAAAGCTATCCACTTGGTGGATTTAGGCTTCTTGCCATTATGGCCATGCCTTTATGGCCCAGTCATTAGCAGTGAAAATACCTGCCTCACTGACAAGCTGACATCCACCAGTAGACCTGCCCGACACTTGCATACCCGTCCACCTGGTACATTTTGGCAGTTGGCATTTCTATCACAACCACCATTGTTGACCAAGCATTCGTCACATCTGCAAGTGGTGGGTTTCATTAGTATACCAGAAATCACCAACATGATTAAAGCTAACAGATGATTTAAGCTTCTTGCCTTTATGGCCAGTCATTAGCAGTGAAAATACCTGCACTCACCAGAGCAAGCGAGCCCATCACCAGTGAACCTGGCTCCTGCATACCCGTCCACCTGGTACATTCTGGCAGTTGGCATTACCATCACAACCACCATTGTTGACCAAGCATTCATCGATATCTGTGTGCAAAGCAAGAGGCAAACTGGTCATCTAGCAGTATCCAAGGTGCTGAAGTGCCACACACACACCTGGATTAGTTCACGCACCTGTACAGGTCATACCATCACCAGTGTAACCTGCCTTGCAAGTGCAAGTCACTACCGTGCCAGAAGTGGTGCAGTCGGCATTTGCATTGCAGCCACCATTGTTGGTAACACACAAATCTGAAACAGGTAGATCATTTATCAAGTTGAAGCATTAATGCAAATAGATCAAGCATCAAGGATTAAAACAAACCAAGCTTAAATAACAAGTATTACTCCCTGCTGTTGTAAATAAGAGAAATTAAGGCATCTTTTATATAGATGCCATAGAACCAACTTATCCATTTTAGAAAGCAATGCTATTCTAACCATTAGAAACTACTAATCCCTCTAATTAGTATTAAAGCAATCTACTACACTAATCCTATCTTGTGCCTACTTATTGGCCTAGTCAATCATTTCGATGTCACCGACTAATAATCGAACAGATCTAATTGTTCTGCTAGTTTGGAAAGTACACCCGAATTGAACATACTTCAAGATCACATGTGCTCCGAGGCGGACCCTGATATTATGCTTCATTGGGAAAGCTGGCACATCAACAGCTAGCTCCCTTACTAACTATTCAAACCCTAGAATCAAATTTACGAAATCCCAAAACTGCAGCTCTTGCATTATATAATACTAACACTGCATTTAAAATAGCAACATTTTAAAAAAGCATGCCCATTCCATCCAGGGCACATGCCACTGGGAATGCTGCAGCGGGTGGAGTAGTCATGCAAAGTCAATCCACTATCTTCCACACAGGATCCCCCATTGCCAGAGTCGGCTACCTTCCATACATAGCCGTGAGGGCACTGGTAGCGCATGCGGTGTATACGGTTACCAATAGTCAGGCACTCGTAGTAGTTGCGGCGATCATGGGGGGTCTGGGAACCCCACCTCATAGCACACCATCTGGCTTGCACAAGGGTCTTCACATGCCCCACTCACCTCATTGTACAGCGTTCCATTGCTGCACATGAACAGCCTCTGCAGCCACCCATGTTTAAGTGGCATGCAAGAATAGTATTCAGCACAGTTATCTAGGTTTGCAAAGGTGCCAGGCCGTGAGCAGGCTGGAACGCTGGCTTGGTTGCGACACCGAACGGTCGACTCGTCAAATACCATACCGTCAGGGCACACATAGTTGTAGGAGCTGCTCAAAATTGCGGCCGAGCAAGAGAAAAACTTTTGGGGGTCATACATATCTCGGACAAATACATCCGCCTTTTGGCAGGTGCATTCGGCGGGCAGCCCTGGGTAGCACACACCGCCTCCAAAAGTGGCACTCACGTAACAAGCCTTCCCACTGGTGC
>BOPN01004889.1:72500-80000 GCA_017312705.2 Penaeus japonicus | reverse complement strand
TAGGTTGATATAATAGTTAAGGGACAGGTAGTCCCCTCAGGACAATGGGCTTTGGCCCAGGGTTAGGACCTGGTCCGACACCCCAGTATGATTGATTCCCCGGCTACCCTTCCTCCTTCTCAAGAAGGAGGGGCGACTCATAACTCCTCTAAGACTAATATGACCAATAAAAGAACCCCGACTAACGACCGAGACAGAAGACCAAGCATTAATTTCCCTTCAGAGAATACGGGTGTGTAAACATTCAATGCATGAATGAGAATCAGTCTCTGCAGAATGTCAACCCCTTTATCATTAAGAAGGTCCTTGATGGTTAAGTGGAAGGCAGTTTTGATTTTGTCCGAAAATTGCGAGATGGTAGCCTCCTTGTTGAAATCTCAGGTTAAAGTTTGCTTAAGCTGACGCAAATTCATGACCTCAAAGTAAAAGTATCTATTCCTGTTGGCCCAAATACCTGTAAGGAAGTAATCTTTCACAGGGATTTGAGGGCAATAGAAGAATGTGAAATTGCATAACAAGAAGGATAGGAATGTGGAGCCCATGAAATACCATTACATTCACAGAAAAGACATGAAGTGTGCTAACTGTCGAGGTCCCCATCAGTCAGGCTCTGCTGAATGCAGCAGCCTGAAGAAGGAGCTGAGACATGAGAGAACACAATGTTAGTTACCGTGAGGCCAAGAAGAAAGTTGAAGGTTTGCCAAGGAAACCCAATACTTCTTACGGCGGCAGTAACTAACAATGTTTCCAGTACAGTGTTAGTCAGGAGCTCGCAGCAAAAGATCAAGAAATTTCGGAACTTAAGACAACTGTTAAGAACTTAATGAATCAAATTAAAGGTGAATAAAACAATAAAGGAAATTGCTGAATTAACCCAGAAAAAAAGCATCATAAGGAGGAGGATACCAAATCACAATCTGGGTCACACCTTCTAGTCCAAACGACCCCTACTAGGACTTCATCTGGTTTTTGGCCTGCTCGTAAGAGCAGATCATCGTCCACCGGGCGTCTCCCTAGCAGTGGGGAGCAGGCCATGGAGGCTACTGTCTCCAAGAATTCCCGAGAGAGGCTCTCGAGAAGAGAGGGAGAGGAGGAAGTGCCTCCCCCCCCAAAAAAAAAAAAAAATATATATATATATATAATTAATAAATAAATAAAAACCGGCGGGCAAGGCAATTCCAAACCTAATAAAACGTAATCCACACGTTTATCATTATACAATGGAACTGTCGAAGTCTTAGATCAAAATTAAACGCCCTCAGACTATTAGCCTCGTCTTATACTCCCAATATTACAGTTCTCCAAGAAAGCCCTTTGAACGACCAAGTCTCTGAGCAATCATATCGATGAGAAACTATCATTTGTGCAGAAAGACCGAGAGGGGGAAGGGGTGGAGGCGGAGTCGCCATGTACATCCACCAGAACCTCCCTTTCACTGAAGTGACGATTAATTCTACTTTGGAACACGTCGCATGCAAAGTAAAATTCAAGAACACGTATCTGACTATATGTTCAGTTTATTGTCCACCTGATAATGTGGCAATCTATGGTGAACTTTTTGCTTTTCAGGATAGTCTGCCTAATAACAAATTAATTTTAGGTGATTTAATTGCTCATCATACTTTATGGGTTTCCCTGCGGGTGGATGGTAGAGGTGAACAAGTAGTTAAGGTGATCAATGACTCTAATCTGGTAGTAGTCCGGCGCGAGTGAACGATAATACCGGTGATTTGAGCTTTATTGACCTATCATTGGTCTCTTTAACACTGGCAACCAAGTACTTGTGGCACACCATTGACAACTCGTTGGGAAGCGATCACCATCCTATTTGTATTAAATATTCATGAGACACTACGAGAACGCCTTCAGCACCTATATTTAACGTAAAAGGAGCAAGTTGTTGGAGAAACCATTGATGATAAAGTAAACAATGTTCAAAATTGTATTATAAATGCAGTAATGGCAACCATCCCTAAGACTTCGACAGATAGCATTAAGAACAGAGTTCCATGGTGGACACCAGATTACTGCAGGATGCTATGTGAACGTAAAAAAAAAGAAAAAAAAAGAAAAAAAATCACATATGAGAACTATTGCAAATACAAACTAGCGAGAGCTAGGGCTCGAAGAACAACCAAAAGAGACTCCTGGCGAAGCTTTGTCTCTACAATAAGTAGTAACACCAGCATTTCAGAGGTTTGGTCCACAGTTAACAAAATTAATAGAAAAAAAATTATCCTGGAAAATAAAAAAAGCATCAACTATGAGGGAAATAGCTTTAATACACCTAGAGACATTGCTATCACACTCGCTAGGCTGTTCTCTTACACAAGTAGCTCAGAAATCTACCATCCTGCTTTCCTAACCATTAAGGAAGCATATGAGATGCAACAAATTCACTTTGCCGCAGGACTTTGATTACAATAAAGATCTTACAATGGATGAGCTTGATCGAGTCCTTGAAGCTTGTAGAGGAACATCCCCAGGCCCAAATGGGATTCGATATGAGATGATAAAGCATCATAATCATGATGCCATGATATGTACAATGATATTTGGAAAAGCCAGACTTTTCCAAATTCATGGCACTTCGCACTTCGAGGGGGTAATCCCAGATCCGCCATTTCTTACCGCCTAATTGGGTTGACAAGTTGTTTATGCAAGGTCATGGAAATAATTGTTAACAGTAGGCATTTTCTAAATTCCAGGAATTTACTAGTTGACGAGCAATGCGGGTTCCGAAAGGGAAGTCAAAGTCTCGATCAGCTAGTAAAACTGGAAAGTCATATTCATGAGGCATTTTTTTATTTCAGTATTTTTAGATATAGAAAAAGCCTACGACATAACATGGCGACATGGCCTACTCAGAAACTTGCCTTGTTGCATCCAAAATTTCATATCTGACAGAACTTTTTCTGTTAAACTATTTTCCGACAATGTCACTTTTTCGGACATTTATGTCCAGGCAAACGGGGTCTCAAAAGGAAGTGACTTGTCACCAACATTATTCTTATGTGTAATAAATGACATTTTACCATCTCCTCGAAATCTTAAATACTGTATACCGATGATTGTGCATTATGGCACTCCAGCAGTAATGCAGAGTTCTCGGCAAATCAGATCCAAATGGCACTGGATATGATTCAAAACTGGGGCCTCCAGTGGGGTTTTAAGTTTTCCATAAGAAAGAGTATTGGCGTGGTCTTTACCCATAGGAGAAAGCCCAACATCAGGCTAACTCTAGACAACCACCCAATACCTATTCAAAATTCTGCTAGATTTCTTGGTCTACTCTTTGATAGTAAATTAAATTGGAAAGACCACATTGGTCAGTTAAAGAATAAATGTCAAAAAGCACTTAATCTATTAAAGTGCATTTCTGGACACAAATGGGGAGCTGATAGAAAGTCTTTACTAATGCTATATAAATCCCTGATTAGGTCTAAAGTAGATTATGGGTCAATCGTGTATGGCTCGGCAACGAGCTCAACTCTGAAAGGATTGAATGTTGTGCAGAATGCTTGTTTACACGTCTGTCTTGGAGCCCTTAAGTGCACTCGCACCGAGCGCCTAGAGGTAGAGTCGGGAGTACCAGCCAGATAGCCCCGTCGCCAAAGCGGGAATGTTTTGTGCCGGCTGTTAGGCCCACAGCACCGCGGCGGAAAGCCGCTGTGCAATAGACTCGATGACCTCATAGATAAAGTCGGTATAGATCTCTCTACCATCGATACCCTGGGTCACTCAAATATAGCGCCTTGGGAGACGCCCAATTTTACCATCGTGGCAGACTGGCTACCACATCAGCCAAAGCCACGGTGCCGAGAGAGCGGAGCTAGGCCAGCGGTTCAGAGAGATCCTTTTTAAAAATCTTTCCTTTTTTCATTTGCCAGCCTTCCAAGACAGACGAGTGTGTGGGTGCGTGTGTATGGTCGACTGAATACAGTTCAGACTGCCGAATCATACATCGATCTTTCTTGCTGAACTTTTTGATATTGATAAAGCTACGATAGAATAGTCATATTTTCAGACTCACTAAGTTCATTTAAAGCAATTAAATCCTTAGAAACTACCAAAAATGAATTACAGGGTAATATCATTCGTAATCTACATAGTGCAAACAAAGCAATCAAGATGTTATGGGTACCCAGACACTCGGGTATCCATGGCAATGAACAGGCTGACAAATTAGCTGTGTCAACTGGTGATCTGGAGCCTTTCATTGTCCGCACAGATCTCAGGTGTTTTGTTTCCTTAATAAAAACAAAAAATCATCTGTGGCAAAGTGACTGGACCGACCTCACAATCACTAAACACAAAATAAGCATCGGACAGTGCGACACAGCCCACAGAAAAAAAAAGAGAAAAAAAAAAAGGAAGAGGTGGTGTTGGCCCGAATTAGGGTCAATGCCACACGGTTAACACACCTCACTCCCTATATTGAAAAGAAATTCTCTCCACAGTTTGACCACTGTAACAGACAACTAACAGTGGCACACATCCTAACATCATGGTAAAAATATGATGATCAAAGGCAAAATATAAAAAATTATCTTCAGGTGAAAAATATAGAATGCAATATAATAAACTTAATATCAAACAATGAAAAGATAATCAGTAAAATAATCATTTTTCTAAAGGAGACAAAACTTTATGACCTCTAGACTGATGAGATAAAATGGAACCATTGGCTTAATGACCTTGACGTGTGCCGCTGGTTGATAGCCAATAAATCTACCAAAGAAAGAAAAGGGTAAAGGAATCAGAGATGACAAAGGACCAAATGTAATAAGGAAATTCCATTGTCACTACTATAAGGTAGAACATAATCTAAATTCATGTAAAGAGATTGGTGAACTAAATTATAAGGAAAAAATGGAATATGACCAAAGGTCATTTATTTGTCGGGGTTCTTTAATGTTTGGCCATATCATAAAAAAGAAAAAAAAAGAAAAAGGAAGACGTGTGCAGTAAGAGATGTCATAATAATCAAGGAAAGGGAAGCTTTACTTAAATAGAGCAAGGAAAGGGAAGCTGAGAAAACTAGCTCTGTTGAAAAGGGTCAGCCCAACTGAGGACAATATTACCTCATATAAGGTTAGTGAAGAGCCCAAAAATTATATAGTCCCCAATAAGGTAAAGTTTTTTCGTAATTTTGTGTTGTCATGAACGAATACGAAACATATAACCACCTACAATAAAGATAACAAGAAGAGGTAGGGAAGAGGAATGAAACTTGTGCTTGAGACTGTGAGTGCCACAGTGAAAGGCATCCATATTGGCACAGGAGCACATTTTAGACACTGGATATGGATTGGGTCACCTTCCTCGTCTCGTTCTGCCTGCACATCCTTATTAAATTATTAAATTCCACTTTGACTAGTTGCTTTGTCCTTGGACCACACGCTGCCACTACGTGATTTTGTTTCTTGTAAAATATGAGGCGAACAGTTATTATTGTTATTATTATTATTATTATTGTTATCATTATTATTATTATTCCCAGGTGAAGCAATGAAATTCGAGTGGTCTTCCCGTAGATTTTTTTTCAGTCATGATATAGTAATGGCTGCTTAAACCCTTTCTTTTTTCCGTCCAGATTGTATTTCACCGCAATAAAAGTGTTGCCGAATAGATCGTATGGAATTAGAACTAATTAGAAATATAAGATAGTGATGGCACAAACAAACAATTAGTCAATCAGTTTGAAGTAATTTTTGTATAACTTTATTTTCTGTAAATACTCACGTATATTCACACACACACACACACACACACACACACACATACACACACACATACACACACACACACACACACACAGACACACGCACACACAAAACAGTGAATAATAATCCACATATTAAAATCCACTTGGCTATTTCCTTTGTCCTTGGACCCACACGCTGCCACTACGTGATCCTGTTTGTTGTGAAACATGAGGCGAACCTTTATTGTTATTATTGTCATTATCATTATTATGATTATTACTATTATTATCATTATTATCATTATTATCATTATTATTATCATTATTATTATTATTATTATTATTATTATTATTATTACCAGGTGAGATAGTGAAATTTGGGTGGTCGTCCCGTAGACTTTATTTTAAAGTCATGCTATCATAATGGCTGTTTAAACCTTTTCCTTTTTCCGTCCAGTTTGTATTTCACCGCAATGAAGAATCAAAATGCAATGCAGAATCAAAATCCCATTTGTCATACAAACCAATATCAATCAATTTTTTCCTTCAACTTTCTGGTTTTCACGTCCCAGGCAAAATTGACTGAAATACGAGGACTGGGTGATATATAACTAAAGGATAATAAAAGAATTATGAGAACGGAAGGAAAATGTTATATTTGATTTTGAAGCCAATGTTTCTTCATGAAAAATAATGATAAAAAATAGAGAAACGAATCCTTTACAGTGAAAACTGTAGAAGGTAATTGAACGGGAAAAAAATGATAATGGTGATTATAAGAATGACATTGATAATGAGAAAATTATGGTAATGGTGACATTAATGGTGATAATGATAATGATGATAATGATAATGATAATAATAATCATGTTAATAATAATGATAATAATAATCTTCATCATCATCGGCAGATCGAGTCCCGTCCAAACTCGTGAGTTTCCACTGTCACCTGGCGGTTACTGACGTAGCTGGGCACTGCGTTGGGTAAGGACCAAGCTCAGATCGAGTCAACACTCGTTGGCACATTCTCTCACGAGTCAGCACACGCTGACACAGGCTTGCTCGCTTCAGTGCATACAAGCCCGGCTTAGCACCTGCTCCGCAAATCTGGTTTATCCTTATCATCATCATCAAATTCATAATCATATTAATAATAATGATGATAATGATGATGATGATGATAATAATAATTATCATGATAATAACAATGATAGTAATAATAATAGTAATAGTAATAATGGATATAACAATAATGATGAAAATAGTCATGATCGTGCTTATGATGAAATGAAAACAATGATGAATAATGGTGATAGTAATATTAGTAAAATTATAATAATAATACTAATAATTAATGGTGATGATGATAATGATAATGACAACAATGAACATAGCAAAGTGACAATAATGAAAATAATGATTGAAATAATGATGTTGTTATGATAAAAACAGCAAAAGCAGCAATAATAATTATAAAGATTATGATAAAGGTAATAATGACAACAAATGATGATAAATCAAAATAATAATATTAATTATCATTATCTTTATTACTGAGATGATCACAAAAAAAGAAGAGCGCTGATGATAATGGTAGAGATAAAAATGCTGATAATGAAAATGATAGTGATAATAATATCAACAGCAGTAATAGTAGTGTAAATGATATCAATTATCATAATTATTACAATTATAAAGAAACTGAAAGGAAAATAGTATTAATATTTATAATAATCATCATTGCTTTTATCATAATAAAATGATAATAAAGATGATAATAATGATAATAACAA
>BOPN01004888.1:110000-111722 GCA_017312705.2 Penaeus japonicus | reverse complement strand
AGAGGGAGAGGAAGAGGGAGAGGGAGAGGGAGAGAGAGAGAGAGAGATAGAGGGGGGGAGGAGGAGTTAGATAGAGAGAGAAAGAGAGGAGGTGGGGGTGGGGTAGAAAGAGAAAGAGAGAGAGAGAGAGAGGAAGAAAGAAAGATAGATAGATAGATAGAGATAGATATATGGATAGATAGATAGATAAATATAGAGAGAGAAAGAGAGAGAGAGAGAGAGAGAGAGAGAAAGAGAAGAGAGAAAGGAAGTAAGAACAGGATTGATCCTGGACAACGATGGGGGACGGGGGGGGGGGGGTCAGAGATAGAATCAGGGCAACGAGAAGTGTTGTGTATCTTGAAATCATTAGGAGAGAGACAG
This sequence comes from Penaeus japonicus, assembly GCA_017312705.2. NCBI lineage: Eukaryota > Metazoa > Arthropoda > Malacostraca > Decapoda > Penaeidae > Penaeus > Penaeus japonicus. The sequence continues at coordinate 111,359 of BOPN01004888.1, read as the reverse complement.
AGAGATAGCGCAAAGAAGAATAGAGAGACAGCGAAAGAACAAGGAACCGTGAGATCGACAGAGAAAGAGAGAAAAAGATAGGAGAAGCGGTGGAGCGAAAGAGGAAAGGACTGTGAGATCGAGAGAGAGAAAGAGATGAACAGAGCGAAAAGCGATAGAGCGAAAGACCAAGAGACCCAGAGATCGAGAGAGAAAGGGATGAACAGAGCGAAAAAGCGATAGAGCAAAAGAGTAAGGGGAGAAGGGAGAGGGTAGTGGAGGGTAAGGATGTGGGAAAGGGGGAGGGGGAGAAGAAGGGGGAGGGGGGTAGAGGGTACGGATGAGGGAAGGGGGGGGGGGGGGGGGAGAAGAAGGGGTCGTCTTGAGAGCGCCGGAGCTGGTCACACATGACGATTTACAGTGTCATTATTGTCCCTTCATGACGCTAAGGAGCTCGTGCATGTGAGGGCGATGTCTTCAGCGATCGTATTTCACCGCGTTATTACAAGCGCGACGTCCAAGCGGCCATGATTTACACGGGAGAGAAATCATCCTACAGCTTACTGCAGCTCAGCGCCCGCGGACCCTTGCTGGGAAACCTCCAGGCGGGAGACACGGAGCGAAAGATCCTGCCTCTTTGGGCTTTCCACTACAAAGGGCAAGGGGGGGGGGGTGGAAAAGGGGGAAGGAAAAAGGAGAAAGGGAGGGCGGAGAGAACGAGAGAGAGAGAGAGAGAGAGAGAGAGAGAGAGAGAGAGAGAGAGAGAGAGAGAGAGAGAGAGAGAGAGAGAGAGAGAGAGAGAGAGAGAGGATAGAGAGGTAGATAGATAGATAGATAAAGAGAGAGAGAAGGGGATGAGGAAAAGAGTGCGCAAGCGAGAGAGAGAGAGAGAGAGAGAGAGAGAGAGAGAGAGAGGGAGAGAGAGAGAATGAGTAGCCATTAATTTAACTAAAAATAACAAAACATCTTGAGCAAAATACATCTATTTATAGGAGATAAAGTAACACAATATATGACACCCCCAACACCCCACCTCCGCACACAAATAGACACAAACACACACACACGTAAACACACACACACAAAATACGTTCATCATTTCTGGCTCTGTTGCTCTGGTGGCTGATGAAAAAGTTTCCAAAAGGATCTTAGTCCAAAACTTTCATCCTTTATCATTGACATCACTGATATAAATAGCTTCATGTTAATTACCATCATTATCCCCATTATTATTAGTTTCCAAAGAGTATTTTACATTTTCACGTTCTCAACTTCGACATACGTAAATCGAAAAACCTACGATTCATTAACGTTAATTGCAGCGAGTTTGATTCTTGCAAATTGTTCTTATCGGCTAATGATGTGTCTCGATACGCGAGA
>BOPN01004888.1:77500-80000 GCA_017312705.2 Penaeus japonicus | reverse complement strand
TATTCCTTCTACTCCTTCTGCTATTGCTACTATTACTACTACTTGTACTACCACTACTACTACTATTAATACTACTACTGCTACTATTACTACTACCACTCCTGCTACTATTATTACTACGTCTACTACCACTACTACTACTGCTACTACTACTACTATTACTACTACTACTATTACTACTACCACTCCTTCTACTATTATTACTACCTCTACTACCACTATTACTACTATTACTACTAATACTGCTACTACTACTACTTCTGCTACTACTATTACTACCTCTACTACCACTACTACTACTATTACTACTAATACTGCTACTACTACTACTGCTATTACTCCTGCTGCTACTATTACTACCTCTACTACCACTACTTATACTGCTGCTACTACTACTACTCCTGCTACTACTAATACTACATCTACTAACCTACTACAACTGCTACTACTACCATTACTACTGGTTCTACTCTTGATGTTACTACTACTACTACTACTTTTACTATACTACTACTATTATTATCACTACTACTGTTACTACTACTACTACTTTTACTACTACTGATACCACTACTACTAGTACAATTGCTATTACTATTACTACTAATAAAGCTTCTACTACTATCACTACTACCAGTACTATTTCTACTACCGATGATAATAACCAATAGTAGAAAATCAAGAAAAAAAGAGAAGGTAATACCAATTATCATATCACCAACACAACAGATAAACAAAACGATTGAAATAGCAGTTTGATAATAATAGTTAATGTTACGACTGCGGTCCTGTATATAGATCCAATTAGGAAAGTAATAGCAGGAAAGTACCAGTCACCGAAACGCGATACCAAATTATGCTATTTGACAAATATGTATTCCTGTTGTGTTGTTAGCCAAAATGCACTATAAAATCTGTTGAAATCACTTCGAACTCCAGCGGTACACCAGTGGCTACCCCTGTTGATATGGCATAATACATATACAATGACGGTAGGGTGTGTGGTGTAATGTCTGTAGATAGGCAGAGCATATGCAAATCATGATGGAATGCTTTCGGTAAAATGAACAGATATCGAAATAAATGAAATCTTTTAGGATGCTTCATGTTACATAAATATATATTGTGTCCCAATAATGGTAGCATGGTTGGTTACATTGCCTCGTTATTTTTATTTTATTTTTTTTTTATTAAGCTCTTGATAAAAAATAATGGTTATTCTAATCGGCAACAGGATTATCATAAGAGGTGTTATCCGCATATCAACTGATTCTGTCCATTTTTACATTTAGATCATGGGGGTTAGGGAGGGTGTAATATTGCAATACAATACGCAGAGCAGAGACTAATGTTATCATAAGTTCTGCAACACGAAGATATATGATCTAAATATAACTCTCTCGCCTTCCGAGAAAACATGGGTACGAAGTATCTCCCTCTCTTACCATGCAGAAAAATGGTAACATAAGGACGCAGCACAACTTTCAAAATCACAAGACGTAAGTTTGGCTATTCTTCCACATAGCTCCTAAAAAACAAACAAAAAAGGTATGAACGTACCTCTCTTGCCTCTCACACACTTGAGAGAAAAGAGAACTTGATATCAGAATGTGCCCCTTTTTTCCTCCAAAGAAAAAAAAAAAAAAAATGGAGAAGAAAATCATATATAAAAATCTTAACCTCACATAGTCTACAGGTACATCTCTATTTCCTTCTCACACACGCACGGAACATACATACACACACACACACATACACACACACACACACACACACACACACATACACACACACACACACACATGATCGCACATCCAAAAAAGAAAAGAAAAGAAGAAGAGTCAAGAGCACAATATTTAAACGCCCATGTTTCTCCCCTACCCCCACACAGACAGGCTGAAAAATCAGACCACAATATAGAAAAGAAAACAAATTAAAAAAAATACCAAAACAAACACACGCACACAAAAGGTAAACCACCAAACAACCAAAACAAAAACAACAAACTAAATGACCAAAACAAGATAAAAAAAAAAAAATCCTCCCCCCCCCCAAAAAAAAAAAAAAAAAAAAAAAATCGTAATACAAACACACGTCTTTCCCTCTTCCCGCAGCATCGACGGTCGCAACAGCCCCGTGCGTCGATCGCCCCACTGGATGGACGAGGCGGCGCTGGGGAGTCGAGCGTACTTCGACCTCAGCAAGCACCCGCCGGGCCTCGTACTCGACCCCGTAGAGGCACTCGACGAAGACGAGTATGTCTGCCGCGTCGACTTCCGCTCATCGCCAACCAGGAACGTCCGAGTCAAGCTGCACGTCGTGGGTCAGTTGGCTATTTTGGGCTCATCTTTTTACTGTTTGTCTGTTTGTTGTTATGCTGATTATTGTCATTGTTGTTATCACTATTGTTACAGTTATCATTTTCATCGTTTATTTTATCATTATTGGTATTATATCATTATTGGTATTATCATTATCTTTACTATAAATTTTATCATTA
>BOPN01004888.1:55000-57500 GCA_017312705.2 Penaeus japonicus | reverse complement strand
GTGAGTAACTGTTTCATGAGGAAGGATGAGGCGAGAAAATCCTCAATATACAATCTTCCTTAAGCCCCAAATGTGAGCAAAATACAACGCCCGCTGTCTATCACGTGGGCTGAAGGCCAAGTTCATGACAACCCATCGTTTTCGTGGAAGATTTTTGAACGCATTTGCTCACGCGAAGTTCATATTAGAATAATGTAAAATTATAGATCATATTGTCTAGCAAGCCTTTCTACTAGATTAGATTTGTTTAAGATTTTGTACCTTTGGTTACTTTTGGGGGCTTAACCTCGTTTCAGGTTTAAAATGTTATTGCATGTTTCCGTTGCAAGATTAAACGATCTGAGGAATGAATCTTTTATACATGGTTTCAGTCACTAATTCATTTATTGACCATGAGTCCTACTAACCCAGGTACTACTATATCATTCAGAGGCCAAAGTAAAGAAGGAATGTTTGTATGCAGTTATGATTTATTTATCTATTTATCTATCTATTGCATTTTCAACCGTAGTATTACCCTCTCTTATTTAGATCACTGCAACAGAGATAATCATTCTCAACTCTATAGTTTGCCATCATGGTATTACTCAAAAGCACACATATCACTCTGTACCATTGCCTCAGAAAAGGTCATGACTTACTTCCAAGCACACAGAAGAAAGGCACAGACCTCTCCAAGCAAAGGACGACGCAGCTCACGCCTTTCCCATCTCATTTCCTCTCCTTCGGGTTTGATGAGAAGGGATTCCTATTCATTGTGAGCGACAGTGACCATCTCTTCGTTTAAATAGGAATGTTGTAAAGTCTCTTTGATCAGACTTTGATCCCATTAATTATGCTTCTTAGCCCGTGCAAATTACCATGCATTAACGAGCTTGCAAATGGTCACGAACGCATATCGCAAGTGACAAGGAGCTGCTGCGGTTTCTGAATGTATCCCTTTAATGCAATTTCAGACTCAGTCGGGGAGGGAATATTTACGTTTCTTTGAGATTAGGAGCAAATCATAGAGGATTAGAGACAGACTCCCCCGACTGCCTCTAGTCCTACCGTCTAATATCAGGTAACCGCCGACGAAAGCGCTAGCAACAAAGACAGGATCACGCTTTTTATGCTTTGAGTTAAGAGAATTAAAAGATGGGAGTCTGGAGGACAAATGAGTGTTGGAAATTATGGTAAATTGTGCGAGTTAAGACATGAAAACGTTGGAAGAAAGATACTGACATGGAAACAGCTAGGTGAGTGTGGACAGGTAAGTAAAGAGACACGTAGACAAACATAAACGAAGTTATTAAAAAAAGAAAGAAAATACAGACTTGAACAAACTACACAGTCACGAACATAAGCAAAGCCATATAAAGACACACAAACACATTGCACACACACACGTACACTTATAAACATATACACACCCCCACACCCACACACACACACACACCCACACACACACACATACACACACATACACACACACACACACACACACACCCACCCACACATACACCCCCCCCCACACCCACACCCACACACACACACACACATACACCCCCCCACACACAAAAAAAAAAAAAAAAAAAAAAAAAAAAAAAAAAAAAAAAAAAAAAAAACTACAGCGTCCATCCTCTGCAGGGAGACGAAATCACGCACAACGTGTCAGCTGGTGTGATCCTCAGCAATCAGAGCCTGGTGTTGCAGAAGGTCACGAAAAGGTCATCAGGTCAGTATACGTGCACGGCCGCCAACCTACACGGCAGCAGCGGGTCAAACGCCGTCCAGCTCAGCGTCAAATGTAAGTTGATCTTGCAACTTCTTAGAAATGTGTGCATCTTGCAACTAGATGGTTGTCAGGAAGGTATAACAATAACACTGATTTTGGGATTTGTTGGATCATGTGAATGAGAGAAAGATTTGTGAAAATTTGTGATAAAATTATATCCTGCATTTTATGACCATGATATATCTGTTATAAGAATGTAATTTCTGATAGTTATGATACTTATGATGTCACATATACCTAGGATGATTGTGATATATGATAATAATGATGATAATGATAATGATAGCAACGACAACAACAAAACAACACCACTACTGGCAATATCAGCAGCAATAATTACAATAATAATTACAGCAATAGCATTAAGTGACATTAATGATTTTAATGATATTAAAAATAAGAAAAAACCTAAAACAAAACTGATAAGCACAAGAATAAGCAGAATCATTGATTACAAAAGTAATGATTCTATTAATAATCTTTATTATTTTCATTATGATGATGATAATGATGATGATGACAGCAATGATAGAGATATTGATGAAAAAATTGATGATAATAATTATAGATATGATATTGATAAGGATAATGATGATAATGTTAATAACGATGATAATAGTGATAATGATGATCATTATGATAATGTCGACAATAAAAGTGATAATGATAACGATCATAATGATGATAAAGTGATAATGATAATAATAATAATAATAATGATGA
>BOPN01004888.1:10000-12500 GCA_017312705.2 Penaeus japonicus | reverse complement strand
GCCCACGAGGTGCCTCTGACCTACCACGGCCCACCCCCTCCACCTTACACCCACGACACCCAGCGTGTTGCACCTCTGTACACCCCCCACATTCTCGCCACCACGCCCTCGCCGCCGTCATACGTTTGCGACACATCCTTCGTCCCCATCCCCACCTCGCACCTCCAAGACCCTAGGTCCGTCGGCGTGCCCAAGTCCTACGCCTCCGACCTCCCCTCCCTGACGACCGCGGCCTACCCTCAGTATACCCTCAGTCTAGGGAGAAAGGGCGCCCTGGCCATGGATGGGGCGGCGCCATCTTGCATAGGAGGGGTTCCCGCGCCCCCCCACCACGGCTCGAGCTACTCCGTGGTGCCGAACCCCGAGAGGGAGTGGATGCGGCCCCACGTGCTTCCTCTTCCTCCCTGGGACGCCACCGGGAGAGAGAGAGATCCGAGTCCCACCCACAGGGAGAGCTCCGTCTAGCACCTGCGATTAGATTTAGCCGAACTCACTTGCTTTCTTTGCCTTTAGGAACTTCTTGGAGGTATGTTTCTGCAAGAGAATTTTTTCTCCCCCGTTTAATATACGTTGAAAAAAAGATCCTCTGTAAGGACTTGTGCAAGCATATTCTGCATCGCATCCTCCGGCGCTCGAGATTAAAAACAAGATTGACCGTGTGGGTTAAGCATGGACACGAGAATGTGATGTAATCGATATGAGAAATTCTAAAGGATTGCTTCTTCTGCTTATTGAATGTTATCCCAAACCTCCGTGCTTCTCCATAATCATGTGCATGTTATATTCCAAATGCTAGATCGAACTAACACGAATGACGAAGAACGCAATCATATACGGAAACAGAAATCAGACGCCAGGGAACCACACCTGGTTACCAAACGGTATAATTATGATCAGGAATAGAGTGATAGCATGACGGTAATATCTGGTATATTTGTGTTTATCTTTTTATCCTCTAAGGAATGGGGTCTATCTATGCATTCTTAAAAAAACCCTACTTGCATGTACAAGTGACACAGCAATAAAATTACACAACTGATGACCTGGTCCGGGTTTGTGGCCCAATTTTGCGTGAATTTCCTTTTTTTTTCTTCCTCTTGCAAGAAAAGCGAAGACGTCTTTGATCAATCGTAACGACGAGGAAAAGTTGCTCGCGTGCAATTGTTCCGGATCGAACTTGTCCGCCTCACTCCCTACTTTCCCCGTCTTATTCTCATGTGGTCGTTATTCTTTTTTTTCCTTTTTTTTTAGTTTTAAGGTTATACACACAATACGCACATGCGGATAAGTTGAAGGTTATACACACATACGTACATACGTGCATAAAGATAGTATGAAGTTCCTACAGACATACGTGCATTCGGATAGTTCCAAGGTAATACACACATACATGCAAACGAATAGCTTACACACACACACGTACATACGGATACATAAACATGCGACCATTAGCAAATACATAAACACACAAAAATACATACTAAAGAGCCGTGTGTATGCATGTTTGTTTGAGGTTAATTGATACAGTTTACCTTCTCTGAGTGACAAATATTCTCTTTTACAGTTTTAATGTGAGGAAGTGTGCTTATGTAACTGGGTATATATATATGTATGCGAGTGTAAGAACATGTGTGAGGATTTTATGCATGTGGTCTCGTTGCACGTTCGTTTGTTTGTTTGTTTGTTTGAATATTTTGATTCTTCCTTTATCTAATACAAGTTTTTTTGTCAAGTTTCTAAAAGTCTTGCCTTCACCGATCTCATTTTAGATCTCTAACAAAAAATCTACGGTATATTGTTATTCATATCGTTGTGGTAGTGGACAAAATCATCTATCATGGTTCCACTCATTTATTTTTTTTAATACTTGTTTACTTACGTTGCAGGAACCGTCATTGATGACGTCACAGATCCAGCCGTCAATGATGACGTCACAGATCCAGCCGACGTTGATGACGTCACAGATCCAGCCGTCGATGATGACGTCACAGATCCAGTCGCCACATCCGCCGACTCAGTTCATTACCGCGACGTCTACGGCCACCTCCCTCGCGCCCTCGTTAACGTCAAGGACTCACTGCGTCATCGCCTCTGACGTTTAGACGTAGCGCGTGAAAAGAGATTATCCTTAACGTAACAACACAACCGTTGTTCGTATTGAAGTACATTTTTTAAATAGACTTCTTTTTTCTTGCGTCTTCGGATTTCTTGTGTCTGATAGCATTACATGTGTGAAAGGTTTACAGAAAAGTGTGATATAAAGATGTGATGAACAATTCCTTTATTTTCGGAAGAAATACATTAAAAAAAAGACTGATGGTAGAAAACATACAACGTGAAGGAAGAAAAATCCTCTTAGTATTCCAGCTCCTTTCTTTTTTTTCTTTTCTAGTAGAGGAAAGTATTAGGAAAGAAGAACAACAACAATATGGCAAAACTTGTTGCTACACTGAGTTCGAGTTCTTTTTACAGAGGGGAGAAAACAGAGTGGAGTGACGGT
>BOPN01004887.1:56373-58873 GCA_017312705.2 Penaeus japonicus | reverse complement strand
AATCACAAAAAAACAAATTCATAAAACTGATATTTAATTACTTGGCATGGATATATATACATACATAATGAGATTATAGCACAACCTGCACATACAACTGGAGCACACTACTTATCTTACAAATGTGTCTCTCGTACCGTCCGTTGAAAACCACTGGATATTTATAACACAGATAATAAGAATAAAGGCTCGGCTACGGCCTCTCTCTATATCGACTTATAGCAGGAGGTCCTCTTACCCGGCAGTCTTCCGTCAAGGATCTCTGGCTTATGGAAAGAAAACCTCACTGCTATAAGCAAACTGCCCGTTTTGGATGAGGAGAGAGAGTACCAGCAGCTTTGGCCGTGCGAGCTTGAGTCCCTTGTTCCTCTCCGGACATCTCCCTCAACGTCTTGACGGCGGCAACAAGCAGTTATGAGTTTTAAGAGGTGTGAGACCTTCTTTGCTCCAGTGATTTAAAAATAACAAAATACAATAAAATAAGAAAATAAAAAAGACGGGAAAGCTAAAACACACACATGATGTTTTATTATTTGTTGCAAGCACCATGCATTAAAAACGTTGCAACGTCATGGTGCTGGTCCCTGGTGGCCACGGGTGGAATTTCCAAGCGTCCAGCCCTGCCACGAATAGCTTGGGATCCCCTAAAAGACAGCCCGTTTTCCAATCGGGAGATAATTCACTACAAGCCCGCCTGTGTCAGCGTGTGCTGACTCGTGAGAGAATGTGCCAACGAGTGTTGACTCGATCTGAGCTTGGCCCTTACCCGACGCAGTGCCCAGCTACGTCAATAACTGCCAGGGGACAGTGGAAGCTCACGAGCTTGGACGGGGCTCGATCTGCCGACCACGGGGCTAATCAAAGAAATGTTAGCAAATAAATCTACAGGTAAAGTTGAGGAACAAAAAATATTACATACTTATAAAATGGCACACAAGTACATAGAACAGATAAAAAAGGTATAGCATCAAAGAGTGGATCACGCACAAATAGGAAAGTGTTAAGTGATTTCAATACTAAGCTGGAATACTGCCTCACTTTGAAAACGTCTGCGAGATTTGCAAGATAAAGTAGCTAATGAGAACATTGATTGATATGTTGGCAGGAATGTGGAGTGGCCAGACTGTGCCCAGACTGTACTCATATGTGTCATGCAACCTTACAACACATAACTCTTACGTGCTCTATGTGAAAACGACATCGCCACATACGTCTTTAACGTACACATCAAAACACAGGGGAACACAGCCTCATGGTGTAAATATACGTGTCAGAGATTCGACCACTAACGTATGCACAAGCAAACTCATCAGACATAAATGAGCTACCTGATTGTGTTCAGTCTGAGCCCACGGTTGTCGTCGGTGACTTTAACGCAAGACGCACTAGACTTCAGGATCCTGTGAGATCAAACAAAAACGGGACTACATTGCTTCACCTTTTGAACACCCATGGATGTGTGCAACTGATTGGAAGTCATGAACCAACTCGTGTATCTGGGGGGATATTGGACAGGTGCTTGGGATTTTATCTAGGTGGAGACAATACATACTTCACAAATAGTTACAGAACTTTGGTCGGATCATTTTGCCATCTAACAAAGTTGAATGTCCCCGATAACCGACTCACAGGCACAAAATTTCAAAGGGAAAAAATGCTATTCAGATAGATTTATCCATAGTTGATTTTATCTCTGAGTGGTACACGGGCCATAACCCACTGTCACCATGCCATTTCAATAATGATCTAGTAACAACTACATATGTATTTTATGATACAGTATCAAATAATTAAAAGGAAAGACATAATTCTACGCATATTTATAGCAATAAGCATGACTTAGTATTGTCTACTTTGAAGTGTAATACCAGAAAGATAGGAAAAGTATATAAAGAGAACAGAACACCTACTTTGCTGGAGCCTTTCCAAGAAGCACTCCAAAAGGTTAGAGTTGCTGTGCTGTAACAAGATAAATGGGAAACATTTGGTGCTTCATTAAATAACTCAACACCATTAGGGAAAGCATGGCAGGGCATTAAAAAAAATCAAGAGTCAAAAGTCATTCTAAGCTGCACATCCAAGACCATATAGAAAAGCCAATGAGTCATTTAACAAGTATGCTAATGTAAGTAGTTATGAGTTCCTTACCGACGAATCTATTGCTAGTCTCAGAGATACCTACTCAGAGAGAGTCAGTCTGACAGATTTTATGCTAAGGAAAAGAGACGATTGTGATGTATATTTTACTCAACGTGAACTAAATACAGTCCGTGATAAGGGGAAATCAACAGCCCCTGGATGGATGAAATTACTTATGACGTGATAAGATTATTGAGGAAGGTCCCTGGTGATCCTGTTCTCAAATTGTACAACATGTGTTATGAACAAGGTGTATTGCCCAAGTCCTGGACAGACAGCATCACTACGCTAATACCAAAGCCAAATAAGCCAAATGAATATAGACCTGTATCATTTACCAGCTGCTTGTGTAAAACATTTG
>BOPN01004887.1:48873-51373 GCA_017312705.2 Penaeus japonicus | reverse complement strand
ATCTGAATTATTTCATATCTGCCTATAAGCTATGCCAAATGAGTGATAAATTTACATGCAGTGCAATGTTCGTGTTGTTATTCATTTATCCACAGGTTTGATTACAGTTTAGAGTTAGACCTTGTCTTCTGTGGGTTGATCTTACAAATTAGGAGCAAATTAGGAGTTAATTGATAGATAGAATTGATAGATTGATAGAAAACATTAGCTCCTAAGGGAGGTTGTTCAGAGATGTAAAAAAATGGATCACATTCTGGGGAAGTCGAGGATATCCTTGTGTACGAATGCACTCCATTCATTATTTCTTTGTTGTGTAGCAGATTATACTAAGCAAATACAAATGCGACCAAAACTACAACTACCGCTTGCATAAGCTACTGTAGATATATCCTATATTATCATGTTATTGACAAACAGTAAGTAGAGGGAAGGTGAAATACTCACGAGAACAGCCGCTCGGATGATGTTAGTGTCAGCCATCTCAACCCATCAATTGCCAACAGATGTCCTATATTGCTTATGAAACCAAATATGGCTGGTGTGTTGTCATTTGTAAGTTTTCTGTTCATCAGTGTGGCTGTTCCTTTGACTATTTTACCTCCATTCTACGCACTGTTTATATAGTTATATCTGTTGTGTATTGATATGAGATATATTGCACTTGCACGAGCTCGTTATTGCGCTGTTTTATTATCATTTATTCCTGTTTAGTTATATTTGCTGCAAAATAAAGAAATAATGAACAGACTGCTTTCGAACGCTATATTATGATTCCTTGACGTGACATTATGTCATTTATAAACTGTTAACATTTATTTTGCATAAAAGAGAGCAACATGAGCATCGTATATTGGTTAATCAATCAACATCCAAGACATGGAAGAGGTGTGTGGCTTCTGAGCTGATATGGAATAAGGTGACTGTAATGAATAATGAATGACATATATGTACTCCATTCCATATGGTTTTAACTATGATTGATAAGAAAAAATACAACTGTGTGTGTGTGGGGGGGGGGGGGGTTGTTATTATTAAAAAATATTATCTTGATATCTTAGATCATGCAGTGGATTTTGTATAAGTTTGCCCGAAACACCAATCTAACTTACATAGATTTTTTTTTTCTTTCCCAATATATGCTACGGAATTTAGATCAATAAGACAGAAGCCATACGCATTCCCTCACGCCATAATTGCTTGATGTGTTTTCCTTTAATGTTCTATATCTGTTCAATCAGTCATTTTACGTGTCGGGTTTAGATTTTGTTTACAGTGTCAGACTTGGTCGACAAAGAAGCTATCTTTAATCATTGTTTGCTCCGAAATATTTACTTTTTCTGATTCAGAGTTTGGACCCAGATAGGAAAGAACAAAGAAGTCGAAGCTCTGGCCAACTCAAAGTATCCGGACACAGGCTCATTAATGACTGCGTGCGTTTGGGAATCTTAACTACCTCCTGCGGCATGCAATATGTACACGCGTGCTCAATTATGCCCTTTTGATTTCATTTCGAGTAATAAAACATAAGAATAAAACAATTAAAAAGGGGGGATATAACCAGAAAGATAGAAGAGACGAGTAATGATACTCCAGTTTCGGACGTATTTTAATCCATCTCTTTTCTTCTACGTCTTTTCCCCTGATTGGAATTGCTCTCTCGGTTGTGAGGACGACAGAAAAAAAAAAGAAAAAAAAATGTTTTCATGGTGCCTATCATTAACCGCCATGCAAACACATATTTTAGAAAACTTAAAAGAGAGAAAGGAGAAGGACGGTTAGAGCCAAACCTGTCAAGAAGTATTAGCGCCACACTGTCCTCTGGTCCTGCGGTGGAAGCTCTGAACGAATTTATGGGTCTGTGGCACGACAGCTGACTGAGACGCTGACAACAGTGTGCATTACCGTTGTTTACGGGTAGGGCAGTGCCAACTCTCTCAGCTGCGACGTTTGTACCACGTGTCAGCACATCCTGAGGTTCATAAGATTACGAGAATCATTTTCGATCGGTAGTTTCTTTGGCTGGTTTGCTTTTCGATCGGTAGTTTCTTTGGCTGGTTTGCTTTTCGATCGGTAGTTTCTTTGGCTGGTTTGCTTTTCGATCGGTAGTTTCTTTGGCTGGTTTGCTTGCTTGCTTGCTTTACGTGCACGCGAGTTGCAAAGCCGATGAGGATTAGGAAACCACTCTGTTGATGAAGTGCATTAGCTAATCAGATTGCACGATCCTTGTCCACTTACAATGTATGCGGCGCCGCCAAAGCAAGGTGGTGGTCTGGCCTTCATATTGCGGTGGGTTGTGCTTTGTCAGGCGTGCGGAAGTTGCTGTCTGTGCGTGTAGACATGTGTTTTATGTGGATTTAGCCATTCACACACACAGACATACATACATATATAGATAGATAGATAGATAGATAGATAGATAGATAGATAGATAGATAGATAGATACATACATACATACATACATACATACATATACAAACATGTATATATATATATATATAT
>BOPN01004887.1:32443-34943 GCA_017312705.2 Penaeus japonicus | reverse complement strand
TAATAATAATAGTGATAATAATAATGATAGAAACGATGATAATGATAATGTTGATAATGATAAATACAATGTGTTAGTAACTACAATAATTGTAATAATAGTAATGATGATAATGATAACAATCATAATATAATAGTGATAATCATGATAACAATAATGGTAATGATAGTAATAATGATAATGATCGAAATAATAATAACAAGAATAATTAAAAGATGCCAATAATTATGACAGTAACAAAAATTCTATTAACAATGAGGATGACTATATTGAAATAATTTTGATAATAATAATAACAATAATGTTATTATTTAAACGATAATGGCAATAATTATAATAACTATACGGATAAAGATAATGATAACAATGGTGATGACAACATAAAAGTATTCAATATGATAATGATATTAATAGTAATACCACTATTATTAATAGTAAAGATAATAATGATGATAATGATGATGATTATTAATATTATTATTATCATAATTATTATTATTATTACTATTATTATTATTATTATTATTATTATCATCATTATTATCATTAGTAATATTATTGTTATTAGTAGTAGCAGTAGTATCATTATCATTATTATTATCATTATTATTATCATTATCACTATCATTATTATCATATTTATCATTATTATTACCATTATTATTATCATCACCATCATTATTATCATCAGTATCAATATTATCCTTATTATTATTATCATTATTATTATTATCCTTACTATCATTATTATTATTATTATCAGTATCATTGTTGTTATCTTCATCAACAGTATTATTACTATTATTATCACTATTATTAACATCATCATCATCACCATCATCATTATTATCATTATTATTAGTTTTCTTACTATCATTATCATTACAATTGTAATTTTCATTATCACGAAAGTCTTTATCATTATCATTATTATCATTATGATTATAGGAATGACAATAATGGCAATAAAAATGATAATGATAATAACAATGATAGCGATATCAATGAAAACAACAACAATAATGATGATAATGTCAATGAAAACAACAACAACAATGATGATAATGTCAATGAAAACAACAACAACAATGATGATAATATCAATAAAAACAATAATGACAATAATATCAGTAAATGCAACGCAGAGTTACTCCCTACCCTGCAGGTCCTTGCTCTGCCAGTCTTAGAGAGATACAGAAAATTGTTGCCAGGAATCGATAAGCCGCCATGACAACATTTGTTACAGACTGAGACTGAAGCAGGAGGAAGAATTTACGGAGAGGTATGCAATCAGATTGCATCCGGCTAAATTATCATGATTATTATTATCATCATCGTAATTGTTATCAGCAGCATTATCATCATTATTGATATCATCACCGTTATTACCATAAATATCTTTATTACTATTGCTGTTACTTTCATTTTACTTATTTCTTTGTTTATGCTTTATGTGTGCGATAAATAGGCTGCAAATAATTCGTGGAGAGTATTAGACTATTATTCAGTCTGTTTTATCTCTCATCTTGAAATCTAATTGTTTACATATCCAAAGCATGTTTTTTTTTTTTTTTTTTTTTTTTTTTTTTTTTTTTTTTTTTTTTTTTTTTTTTTTTTTTTTTTTTTTTTTTTTTTTTTTTTTTTTTTTTTTTTTTTTTTTTACATTTTGTAATTTTTATCATTTCATCAGTGGAATGTAAAGGTAATTTAATCACGCTGTTATAAATCAAGAAACATCAAATCATCATTTAGATTTAGATATGAATTTTATTAAGAATAAGATGGAAAGATATATTCATTATTTAGCACTGGTGTGATTCTCTCTTATCTTATATCCCAGGGAAACTTCACATCATAAAATCGTTCATGAAAATTCGTCTGATAATCAATAATCCTATGATAAAAATGATCATCAATATCATCAAAAGGATACTAATAATTGATATAATGATTATAGTAATCGAATAACCGGGTCATTCTAGTTTCAACATTAAAGCGATCCAGAAATTTCATGGCCGGATCTAACCAGTCCACCCAACACGACGGGCGTTCATGCTTTCTCTTATTCATGCGTAAACTCTTTCCAGGTATTTCGGAGAGAGTGTGAGTCACGACCCGTGATTCCTGATAAAATAAATGTTACGGTGTGTGTGTTCGTATGTGTGTGCTTGTGTGTGTGTGTGTGTGTGTTTTCGTGTGTGTGTGTTTGTGTTTGAGTGTGTGTATGTGTACTTGTGTGTGCCTGTGTTTTCGTGTGTGTGTGTGTGTGTTTTCGTGTGCTTGTGCGTGTGTGTGTGTGTGTGTGTGTGTTTGTGCCTTGGCAAATACAAAAACAGGTTGAAGTCTTTTAGATAAGTACTGTTCCGAAAGAATAGACCGACAGTAGCCTAATCATTATAATAGTGCCAAGGGGGAGAGTGCCTCCGGGTTCGAAAGCAGAGGTTCAACTCAAATACGCCCAAAAGATCATCCGTTCAGAATAACAGCAAAGTCTGCCATC
>BOPN01004887.1:0-2500 GCA_017312705.2 Penaeus japonicus | reverse complement strand
TAAGATAGGAATAAGGGAAGATGGGAAAACTTCAGTTGGGAACCTTGGAACAAATACCAGAAAAGAGATTCTTCAAAATTATGAATAAATTATTCACAAGAAAAGACCCGGGAGGAAACGTACATGGAAATCGCCATCCGGTAATAAAAACGAAATTCACTTCATAGTCACCAACAGGCGCAACATTGTACAAAACGTAAGTGTTGTCAATAAAGTAAATGTCGGTAGCGACCATAGACTGGACAGAAGTCGACTTAAATTACAGCTGAGAAGAGAACGGACTTAATCTAACTAACATTACGAATAGGACGACCGAAACATACTCAGTTCTCGAAGATCTTGACAGAGACCAAAGGAATGACCTATTCAACGAGATAATGATAAAGGAAGCTGCACTTGAAGGAGGCGTGTGAGGGTTGTCTTAGTCTATCGTAACTGACAACCCAGCACAAAATAGGGAGTGATGCTAGACACAGGGTTCAAACATTACAGGTTTATTCCATAACGCAGATAGTCTGACGTTATGGTGCACGATAGATATATTCACTACAGCACAATGGTCACAGCAATAAACAATATCACAACACATGTAAACAGGCGGAGAAATCAGGCGTCAGCGGTAGCGGAGTCGATCCCGGTCTGTCGGTATGTTCCAAACATCCTGCATATATGGGAAGGCTTCGCATCCGACGTCCCCAGCGTTAGGAACGTGGCAAGGTAGTCTGGAATGTAGGAGGCGTGACTATCGAGGAATTAAGCTCGTTATGAGAGTCTAAGGCACTTGGAAAGGCAGCCATTAGTAAGCCACCCATCACTCAAAGTTAACCTGACCTGACCTCACGACTGCCTCACTAGTTAATAGTACGAAAATGCATATATTTGTATATGGATCTATTGCTGTAATTAATATCTAATATAAGCATAATATATGCTGTAATTCTATATAAGCATTCTATATCATTCTTACAAGGCGGTAAAGACGAAAAAGATGTTTAGTAAATTTTCGGTAGAGACAAAAAAAAAAAAAAAAATTATGAAACAACAAACAGGAAAGATGTGCGCAAATCTAACATGCAAAAAAATAAATGAAGCTCTGCTTTCGAGCATCAGCGTTAGGACAACAAAGAGGAGGCTCGGAATAGGAAAAAACAAATGTATGTAGTAAAGAAACCTGCATTTAGTAAATATGACATTATCAAACTAGTAGAACACTTCTCTAGCAACCTATACCACTCGAACGATCAACCATGAACGGAGTCAAACACAATTGTGTGTGTGTGTGTGTATAAATATACATATATATATACATATAACGTCGAGAGGGCACTGCAGCTTCCACCCTTTATTTTTTATCCTCGAGGGTCCTCTTCTGAACTAGGGCGTGATTCCTTATGCCTAACTTCCTCACGACGATTTGCCTAAGCCACCACTTCCTGGGTCTACATGAACTTCTTATATATACAGTGAAATGTGGGCAGAAAGAGAGACTGGGAGACAAATCGCTGTAGAGCGAAAGGTCATATTGTACGCCTGTCAGTGTGAGACGATGGGTTGTTCTACACACGACCACCACATCACCATTATCTTCCCTTTAGCCACACACATACACACACACACATACACACACACGCACACACACACACACACACACATACACACACACACACACACACACAAACACACACACGTATATAGGATAGGATATTTGGTAAGGCACTGAAAGCGACAGTGTACAATTTCACGACCCCTTACCAATCGCTCAATCGAAAAGAAAAGATGAATTCATTTTCATTTTTTCACTACATGAAAATATTATTGTTATCATCTCTGGCGATGAAATAGACTTACACAGTTGGCAATAAAGAAATATAAAACAAATATTGATGGAGGAGTTACAGAGATGGAGATAAAACAGACAGACATATAAATAGATAGATAGATTGAGAGAGAGAGAGAGAAAGAGAGAGAGAGAGAGAGAGAGAGAGAGAGAGAGAGAGAGAGAGAGAGAGAGAGAGAGAGAGAGAGAGAGAGAGAGAGAGAGTGTGAGAGAAAGAGAGAGAGAGAGAGAGAGAGAGAGAGAGAGAGAGAGAGAGAGAGAGAGAGAGAGAGAGAGAGAGAGAGAGAGAGAGAGAGAGAGAGAGAGAGAGAGAGAGAGAGAGAGAGAGAGAGAGAGAGAGAGAGAGAGAGAGAGAGAGAGAGTGAGAGAGAGAGAGAGAGACAGAGAGAGAGAGAGAGAGAGAGAGAGAGAGAGAGAGAGAGAGAGAGAGAGAGAGAGAGAGAGAGAGAGAGAGAGAGAGAGAGAGGGAGAGAGAGAGAGAGAGAGAGAGAGAGAGAATGAGAGAAAGAGAGCGAGAGAGAGAGAACGAGAGATAGATAGATAGGTAGATAGATAGATAGATAGATAGATAGATAGATAGATAGAGAGAGAGAGAGAATGAGAGAAAGAGAGTGAGTGAGAGAGCTAGAGAGAGATAGAGAGAGAGAGAGAGAGAGAGAGAGA
>BOPN01004886.1:107500-111773 GCA_017312705.2 Penaeus japonicus | reverse complement strand
TCTCTCTCTCTCTCTCTCTCTCTCTCTCTCTCTCTCTCTCTCTCTCTCTCTCTCTCTCTCTCTCTCTCTCTCTCTCTCTCTCTCTATCTCTATCTCTCTTTATTTCTCTCCATATATCTATATCTGTCACTCCTATACAGGTGGTGGAGGCGGGCAACCAAGATATTTGGTATGCGTATGAGTTCTTTCAGTAGCCCCATCCACCTGAAATCACCATGAAATGAATATGTAGATAAAGAATGCAATATATATAAACACATTGCTGTCAACAAGACTGCGTATTGTTGCACTGCGTATTGTTCCACTTTTAATCAGACGAAATAAGCGATAATCTACACTAAACAAGTGAAGTACACGTAAGACAAGGAGGAACAAACAAGTCCCAATGTTACGACAATCATCTACAAACTTTCAACAAAAGAAGCTTCAGACTGGCCAAACAAGAAGCTTGATTAATCTAAATCTAAAGTGTAATCTAAAAAACATCACTGGATAATGCAATTTGAGTGAAGTCAATGTTTAACACTCCAATGCACGTTAATCGATGTAGCACGGCCTAGGCTACCATCTGTCAAAATAGTTACAACTACTATTTTTGTTTCCGCTGAAAATTGGTTTACGTATGACCATTTTAATCAGAATAGTTTTTTTTTTTTGTAAACTCAAGATTATGAAGTATTTTTTTCTTTTTCTTTTTAAAGGTTGTCTGTTTTAAGATTACCAGACTCCCCCCCCCCTTCCTCTTTCTGCTTTTATAACCTCGGTTTGTCTTTCAAAGTCATTGAACTAAGCTATTTTTTTATGTCTGTCTGTCTGTCTGCCTGTCTCTCTTAACCAAACTGAAGAAAAAGACAAGGGAGGAAAATTACAATAACAGAAAATTACAAAATATCAGCCAATGAAAAAATGGTGGAAGTCCGGATGCAAAAAGAGAATAGGCTATTTCTTGAAAAAGAAAAAAAAAATGGAGGCTACGTCCCTAACGCCGAGGATTAAACATACATATGTGCGTAATCTACGTATTTTTCTTTCTCTAAATATTTACATTTTTTCAGCGGCTAACAATCTCCACAAAACTACATACCCCTTTATTTTCTGTACTCACTTCACCCTTTCAAAAAGTCACATCGTTAATTAAAAAGTATAACAAAATAACAATAATTACACGTGAATATCGGGACACCCATAACACGATAAATTAACAGAATTTCAGTAGAACATAAAGAAAAAAGGGGGAAAAAATATAGAGATCCAGAAACAGCGCCCCTGGAGACTTGCCTCATACCTCCACGTAAGACCATCCTTTTCCCCTCCAACCTTTAACAGTTCTCTTGAGCCTAATCACCAACAGACTAACGCTCCTCTCCCCCCTCCTTTCCCCTCCTCCCTCTCAAACCACGACTCTCTTCCCCCCCTCCCCCCTCCCCTCTCCCTTCTCCCATCTCCCCCTCACACACACACCCTAATCCACGCTTCCCTCCCCCTTTCCCCATATCCCAATCCACACCTCTCCTCCCCCTCCCCCTCCGCCTCTCCCCTCCCCAACACCCCAATCCACGCCTCCCTCTCCTAATCACCAATCACTCCAAGCGCCGGGGAAGTCGTTCGGGAAGAGCCAGACAAATCACCCAATCACCGGGAGATCCTGACGGGGCATTTGCAATACGGGGATGCAACCGTCGAGGAGGAGAGGGGAGACTACCCTAGAATGCTCCGTCGGTTATGGACATTAAACTCCTTCCCTGTGCCGGTCCTCTTAGCGTATTCTGAACTGCTGTCTATTATTTTATTGCATTGTTGTCTTTTTGAGATAATATGGGTCTACTATTTCGAGGGCGGATGGGATACTTCTCCGTAAAGTTATTTCCGGTTATTGGATGATGTTGCTAGTGTTCGAGCCATCGATTAAATAAAGGATCTCTGGAAATGCAGGTATTGCCCGGTAGGTCGTAATTGCCAGGGGATAGGAATGTTGCGTTGCTGTTGCTTGTTTGTTGTTCTATTCTTTCTAGGGTTTTCCTGTTTCTTTTCATTTTTTATCCAGCTCCTTTTTTTTTATTTTTCTTGGTTAGTTAGTTAGTCATTATCGTAACATTATTTTTATTATCTTGCATTTGCTCCCTCTTCTCCATTCCATTTTTTTCTTTTATTTTCTCATTATTATTATTTCATCAACAGTATCCTATTCCACGTCATCACATCGTTCTTTTTCGTCTCCTCTATTATATTCTTAATCTTCAACTTTAATACTTGTTATTAATGATGTAATTACCTCTATTCCTGCCATTATAATTGCAGTTGATACCATTTTGACTTCATCAATGTTAATAGTATCACTACTATTCGTATACTAACCTTTATTATCAGATGTGTCACCATCATCATCAATAACATTATTATTATTACAGTCAGGACCGTCATCATCACTATCATTATCATTATCATCCTCGCCATCACCGGTATTATCGTCATCATTTTCATGGATCACTTCCATTTACTTCCTCTTTCTCTTTTTTCTTACCCCCTCTTCTCCTATCTTCTCCTCTCCCTGTTTTTATTCTATTCTCCTTATTTTGATCTTCCACTCTGTTTCCTTTGGTTCTTGGTTTCATTCTTTTTATTTGTTTATTCCCCTCCTCCACCATCTCCACCACCACTAACACTACTATTATCACCAACACCATCGGTACGACCTGCATCACAAATCACCATCAGCAATTCCCACTGCATCTCTCACTATCGCCCCTATCGTCACCATCAGTGTTAACACTATTACTATTACTACCACTATCACTTCCACCTTCACCATTGCTACCACTACTTCCACCACACCTCGTCTGCGGTCTTCTCCATCTCCACCTTCACACGTTACTCCACATTCTCTTCCTCCTTCTCTTTTTTCCCTCTTCATTTTAGCCTTCTTATTATCCCTCTTTTTCCTCTTTCTTCTCCTCCTCTTCCTTCCTTCCCTTCTTCTTCTTCTTCTTTTTCACATATCCTCCTTCTTCTTCTTCTTCTTCACTTATCCTCCTTCTCCTCCTCCTCCTTATTATTATTATCATTATTATCTTCGTCCTCCTCCCCTTTCCTCTTCCCTCCTCCCTCCTCCCTCCCTCCCTCCCTCCCTCCCTCCTTCTCCCCCTCCCTCTCCCTCCCTCCCTCTTCCCCTCTCACATTTATATTTTCTCTCTCCAGTCATCAGTCGTCGTCCTCATCAGCCATCAATCATCAACCAAACGAATTATCACGATGATATCGGCCTGACCTCAATCCTTTTCTGTCTCAGCTCGGCCATGGACTCGAAGACGGGGCGCAAGGTGGCCATCAAGAAGCTGGCGCGGCCCTTCCAGACGCACATCCACGCCAAGCGCACGTACAGGGAGCTGCGCATGCTCAAGCACATGGACCACGAGAACGTAAGCCTTCGTCAGGAGTTTTTTTTTCATGTTGTTTTCTTTTCTTTCCTTTTTGTTCGTGTTTTTTTTCCGAGCTGAGCGTGGGATTGATTGATTGGTTGGTATTGGTTTGGTTTTGTTGATTTGCTTATTCATTTATTTTGTTTAAATGGAAGTCCATGTGATTGCGTGTGTAAACGAGTGAATGACTGATTAAGTGAGTGTGTGTGTGATTGAGTGTGCGTGCGTGCGTGTGTGTGTGTGTGTGTGTGTGTGTGTGTGTGTGTGTGTGTGTGTGTGTGTGTGTGTGTGTGTGTGTGTGTGCGCGCGCGCGCCGTGTGTGTGTGTGTGTGTGTGTGTGTGTGTGCGCGTGTGCGCGCGTGTGTGTGCGCGCGTGCGTGTGTGCATGTGTACGCGCACGCGCGCCCGTGCGTACGTGTTCTCTTGCTTGTGTGTGTCCTTGCCTCTGCCTTCCTCCCTGCCTGCCCGACTGTGTATCTGTCGCGGGGACGTGAGATGTGTGCGATGGAGGGCATACAAACGTCATGATAACGTGAGTGATATCTGCAACGACACTTCTTAGTGATTACTTATTCATACTTAGGTAATTGCCGACTCACACGGCGCGCCATAGGTTGCATAGCTTAGTCTGTTGCAACACGAGTTTGCTGATTCCTGATAGGAGATCGCTAAGTTGTGTGATTGTTTGTTTGTTTTGATGATGTTGCGTTTTTGTTTTGTTTTGTTTTTTCCTTTCGCTGAATCTCGCGAATTCATCAGATCTAAATTTAAAGGCTTTGCAAATAACGAGAGTAAAGTAATCATCTGAAGAACATCAGATGGTCCGTGAACATTGCATTGCACAAGGGGGGATTTGG
>BOPN01004886.1:67500-87500 GCA_017312705.2 Penaeus japonicus | reverse complement strand
TCCTTCCCCCTCTCCCCCGCTTTCCCTCCCTCCTACCTCAGTTTTCTCTTCCTCTGCCTCTCTCTCTCCCTCCTCAGTGTTGCACGTGTGGAATGGTGTCATTGCCTCCGAGGGTGTCGTTGCAGCGCCGCAATCGCCATCGAGTAGACTAGAATCAATACACAGCGTACACTTCCCTTGTATCCTTCACTGGCCATTTTTGCCCTGGCGCCGTGTTTGCCCTCGCCCGTGGCCCTCCCCTATGGCCCTCGCCCATGGCCCTCGGAGCCTTTTGCTGGAGTGGGCGGATGGATGGGGTTTTGGGTGAGTGGGTGGATGGGTGGTTATTTAGGTGGATGGGTGGTTATTTGGGTGGATGGGTGGGTGGGTGGTTATTTGGGTTGATGGGTGGGTGGGTGGATTGGTAGATAGATGGATGGGAGTGGAGGGGTAGATGGATGGATGGATGAGTGTATGGATAGATGGATGGATGGATGAGTGTGTATGGATAGATAGATAGATTAATGAATGGAGGTCGACGGGTGGTTGAATAGATGAATAGAAGGGCAGATATATCACAAAGGAAGCGACCAAAATGTAGGCAGGGAGGGCAGACTTTTAGCCAGACAGGTTAACGGCCAAGGTAGGCAGACGTGTGAGTGACAAGCAAGGTTGAAGAACAACAGGCATGTTTGAGAAAAGAGGGCATATTAAGACAGACATTTGCCTTGAAAGCGAAACTGGCCGGATTGCTTGCAGGCATAAAAGTAGTTATATTTGGCAGACTTTTTGACTGCGGGACAGACAGACAATTGGACGCAAAGGTTGGCAGACAGAGATCGGGCGTCGATAAGTGAGCGAGCGTGGCTGGGAAGGTAAACGTTGGCGCCAGCAAGTAATGAGGGGAGAGAAGAAGAGGAGGGGAAGTAAAAAGAGGAAAGAGAAGGAACTGGAAATGGAAATGAAAATTATGAAGGGAAAAAGAAATGAAGATGAGGAGAAAGAGAAAGAGGAAAAGAACAAGAAGAAGGATAAGTGGCAGAAGAAGGCGAAGGCGATGGAGAAGGAGATGGAGATCATGAGACAAGTCAGAGTCTTCAGGCCCGATCAAGAGCTTGGAAAGGCAGCAAGAGCATGACGAATGAATGAGGAAGTGAATGAGAGTGAGTGAGAACGAGAGAGAGTGCGGTTGGGTGCGAGTGCATGTGCGTGTACTGACTGTTACGGTCCCGCCCTCACCCTTGGGACCCGGGGAGGAGAGAGGGGGAGGGGATGGTGTCTGTACCTATGTCTGGCTCCTCTGATGTTGTCTTGTTTTTGTTGATGGCGGGGAGCTCAGGGAGGTCGTGCGTTTATGTGTTTGTTTATCATATTTCTGACCGGATAACTGCACCACCGAGACTATGCTTCCCCACTGTTGTTGGCACAGCATGTATTGTTTTGAGGTTGCCCTCTGCCTATTCATGTTTGGGAGGAGAGCGGGGTTTACAACACACACAAGGGTAGGCTCTATAGTGCACCCAGGGGAAGCTCTCTAGCTCTCTAGAAATCTGCTTTCGATGTTATTTTATCTTTCGAGCGTATCTGAAGTATAAGCTCCACCACTTGTCTCCCGCCCCTATATACCGAAGCAAGACGACTCGAGCAAGCGCAGGTGGGGTCGCCAGGAGTCCCACTTTGTTGCACGCTTAGCTCGCAATGCCTTCGATGGGGTGGCCTGCTGCACCTGTGTCTGCCGCGTCACGTGCTCATGATCCACGTGTTGGTCGCGTTTCACACCTGATCGTGAGTGTGACAGGTGCGACGAGGGCGCACTGATGAATCACGCGCTGCTGATGAAAGGCTTTTAGTCAGGAGGGGACAGCTAGTTTGGCCGCCACTTGGTTTTCCTCTTTCGCTCTTTTTGTTACTTTAGTTGTTGTTGTTCATGGTGGGGGTGGTATCGTTTTTGCTATTGTTTCGTTTGTTATTTATTATTTTATTAATGTTTGTGTGTATATATATATATGTGTGTGTGTGTGTGTGTGTGTATGTGTGTATGTGTGTATGTGCGTGCGTGTGTGTGCCCTTGAGTGCTTCCGTGTGCGTGCGTGTATTTGTGTAAGGGAGCTTTCGTGTGTGTGTGTTTGTGTGTGGGCATGTTTATGCGAGGGCAAATAAGAATTTGTGTTTGAACGAAACGTCGGACAAGCTTTGATGTTTGATTAATATGGTTATTCCAAAACAAGTTGTTTTTCACTGACGTTCGGGTCATTGATCGCGATCGAGTTACTAATGATGTTGAATACAATGGGTCCTCTTGGTTTGCAATACGTGAATACAGATGGTAAGATTATTTGAACAGCTTTCATAAAGGTAGAACAAACTTATTGAAAACTGCAGGGACAAAAATGAAGTCAGTTTAAGATATGAGATAAAATAGTCCACATTATCCAAGCAGTCAGATTTCACGGGTTTATTTCCTTAAGTAGACGATAAGATAGAGTCGTGGACATGATATGTGTATATCTATCATGCAAGGAACTCTTAAGTTTGATTAGATTTGCTAAAATTCACATGCAACTCACGCATGCATACAGGCAGGGATATCCCCCCCCCCCCTGTCTCTCTTCCTCTCTCTCTCTCTCCTCTCCTCTCTCTCCTTACTCTCCTCTCTCTCCTCTCTCTCTTCTCTCTCTTCTCTCTTCTCTCTCTCCTCTCTCTCTTCTCTCTCTTCTCTCTCTCTTCTCTCTTCTCTCTCTCTTCTCTCTCTTCTCTCTCTCTTCTCTCTCTCTTCTCTCTCTCCTCTCTCTCTCTTCTCTCTCTCCTCTCTCTCTCTTCTCTCTCTCTCTCTCTCTCTCTCTCTCTCTCTCTCTCTCTCTCTCTCTCTCTCTCTCTCTCTCTCTCTCTCTCTCTCTTTCTCTCTTCTCTCTCTCTCTCTCTCTCTCTCTCTCTCTCTCTCTCTCTCTCTCTCTCTCTCTCTCTCTCTCTCTCTCTCTTTCTTTTCCTTATTTCTCTCTCTCTCTCTCTCTCTCTCTCTCTCTCTCTCTCTCTCTCTCTCTCTCTCTCTCTCTCTCTCTCTCTTTCCTTATCTTTCTCTCTCTCTCTCTCTCTCTCTCTCTCTCTCTCTCTTTCTTTCTTATTCCTCTCTCTCTCTCTCTCTCTCTCTCTCTCTCTCTCTCTCTCTCTCTCTCTCTCTCTCTCTCTCTCTCTCTCTCTCTCCCTCCCCCTCCCTCTCTCTCTCTCTCTCTCTCTCTCTCTCTCTCTCTCTCTCTCTCTCTCTCTCTCTCTCTCTCTCTCTCTCTCTCTCTCTCTCTCTCTCTCTCTCTCTCTCTCTCTCTCTCTCTCTCTCTCTCTCTCTCTCTCTCTCTCTCTCTCTCCTTTTCTCCCTCTCTCTCTCTCTCTCTCTCTCTCTCTCTCTCCCTCCCTCCCTCCTTCCCCCTGCCTCTCCCTCATCTCTCTCTCTCTGACCCTCCCTCCCTCACTCTCTCATTCTCTTTTTCTTTTTTTTACTCTCTTTTCTTTCCCTCTCCCCTTCTCTCACCTCTCTCTTGCCTCTCTTTCCTTCCTCTCTCCCTTTAGTTAAGAAATGAAATAAAATCAGATCCAGATCCTCTTTATATATAGAGGATTTGTTGAGGGCATAGTCACCAACGAGTCTTAATTAGGCCTATATGACCTCACCTGTTTACACCATTCTTTGAATTTTTTGGGGAAAAAAAATCTTATTATCATTCCTTTAATAGTCATAGTAATGATAATATAAGTAATGATAATTACATTGGAATTTCGACTGATTACAAGAGGTGGAACTGTCTCTTGTGTGTAACTCTTGTAGAATGAATTTCACGGGGTTCATTGGCCATTGGTCTTGCAAGGTCTAAGTGGGTTGTTTAGGAAAGTAGTAGTAAACCACTATGGAGCCTGTGTGAATGATATGAGATTTAATTAGTTCTATGTGATTCTTGCTCTCTTTTTTCTTCCTTTTTCTCTTTCAGTCTTTTTGGTTCATACTGCCACATGCACTTATGAATATAAATAATGCAGTATAGACCTTCCTTTGCCCACCCATCCAAATGAATGATCAAAATCCTTTTTCCACAGATACCTCGTGACTCCGCTGATGGGTGCCGACCTAAACAATATCGTCAAAACACAGAAGTTAACAGATGACCACGTTCAGTTCCTCATATACCAAGTCCTTCGTGGCCTTAAATACATTCACTCAGCGGGTATTATCCACAGGGTGAGTTGCTCTTATTATTTATATTATTTATTTTATTTTGTTTTCTAATTACTATTATTGATAATGTATTAAGGGATAAGTCTTATTTATTTTATTGAAAATTTGTAAAGAATAGACCATCAAAAATATCCTTCCCCCACAGGATCTAAAACCAAGTAATATAGCTGTTAATGAAGATTGTGAGCTGAAGATCCTCGACTTTGGATTGGCTCGGCCCACAGAGTCGGAGATGACTGGTTATGTAGCCACCAGGTGGTACCGTGCTCCAGAGATTATGCTCAACTGGATGCACTATAATCAGACAGGTATCATAACAAGAATGGGAGCCTTTCACTGCCTTAATGATCATGTCGCTGACCAGAGTTTTATGTAATGGGCTTGAAGATGAGAAATTTTGCTTGAGAGAATAGCAGAAAAATGCTCTAACTTAATAATGTTTCCTCTGCTTCCAGTGGATATCTGGTCAGTAGGCTGCATAATGGCCGAGCTTCTGACAAGCAGAACCTTATTCCCAGGTGCTGATCGTATCCTTTTATGCCGAAGAAAGAGAGGAACAGGAGTTTAACGGCTTTCTTTTGGAATGGCTTGATCAGAGTGGCTCTCAAGGACTTGGGGTTATGTGAAGGATGGACTTCTGTTTCCTTATTATTATCATTATCTTAATTATGGTCTTCTGTTACTGTAACTGATAATGATATTTCTATCAGAGATACCTGTAATACTTGTTTTTTTTCCATGTTATGTATCATAAACTGGTGTCTGTCATTTTCAGTTCTGACGAGGTTGTTTATATGGTGTCAGCTAATTGTGATTAATCGTTCTCTTTTCTTGGGGTTAATCCTAATAATATACTTGGTAATTATGCTCAGAGACTGTAATGGTGTATCTAACAGCAGACGAGGAAAATAATGTAAGTTAGCACACGTTTCTTTGTTTCTTTGTAGTAAACACTTTTCCAGATACAACTACTACCAGGACATTAGACTTGAGAAAAGAAGTAATGGATTTATTACTCACTAACACCTGCAGCTCTTTCATGTGTTAACAGTTAAGGTAAATTCAGATCTCTCAATATTCAAGGATTTACATTTCTTCATAGCCACTGCATGATATTGTGTCATGCATAAAAACAACAGTGAGGTTTATCTCTTTGCCAAATATTTGTCTATGGTATGTATGTATTATGTATATATATAGAGAGAGATATATTTGTATGTATATACTTTTGTAAACATCATTATGATTAGATGATTTCAGTGAGTCACAGGTGGCCGAATATTTATCAGGTTATCAAGAATTACAACATAATATTTGTGATTACTGTTAAAGACCGTTCCTATTTGATGCTGTTCATACCAGTTGCAAGGCATCATTCCACTTGTCAAAATGTGTTGCGTAGCTCTGTCCTCACCTCTTTACTTTCCCCCCGATATTAATTTTCTCACTCACTGGAGAGTCTGCTGGCCCCTTCTTTTAATCTGCACCAGGCATGTTGAATGAATGATAGTTGTGTTAATCATCTCTGTAGTCATAAGTACTTTCTTATGTTTGAACCTTTTTTCTTTATATGATTGTTTTTATTTATTTTTTTATTTATTTTAATTTTTATTTTTATTTTTTGCCTCTTGCTTAACGTAGCTGTTCTGGAGTTCGAGTACTGATTCTGGCTTTTTGCTTAGTTAGAACCTGCTTTTTAGTTGTGTGATTCTGAACTACTGATTATCCTTATGATTTTGCGAAGATTAAAAAAAAAAAAAAAGATTGGAAAGCTCAGTGACTTTCAGATTGAAGGGATGGGGTGGGGTGGGGGGTGGGCTTGATTCTAGATTTAGTTTAGGAAAACTCATCCTTCCCCTGATTTTTTTTTTTTTTTTTTTTTTTTTTTTTTTTTTTTTTTTTTTTTTTTTTTTTTTTTTTTTTTTTTCTGAATGCAATTCATTGTCCAAAAATTAATAAAGGAAGTTTGAAGTAAAGATATGTCCACTTGGAGTCAGACCTTCAGTACTAGACGCATTTCCTCCTGCCCTGTTTGTTTTCACGCAAAAGTTAGTGTGTGAAAGTTGTTTGTGGCTGTCTTGGCATGTGCTGTTGTGACCCTTAGTCCAGACCTTAGATATCCAACAGCTCAATCTTATCATGGAGATCTTGGGAACACCACCTCAAGAGTACCTCAACAGGATCACCTCAGAGTCGGTAAGTTCCCCCCCCCCCCCTGCCTGGCTGCACCTGTGTTTCCTGCCGAGGCCATGAGCAAAAAGCATGGATGGTGCTTCTACATTTTAACCCTTCCTTCCTCTCTCTTTTGTTTTTTTTATTTTTACATATTTATTTTTATGATTTTTTATTCATTAATTGTTTTTTTTTCTTGGCTTGTTGGCAGTGTCTGTGGTAGAAATGTACTTTGCTGCTCTAGCTAGATGTTTACAGTGAAATTGGTGGCATTAGCTTCAGGCTAGAATAAGGTCATGAGCACTTACTTCCATGACCTCTGAAAATCATTTGTTGATTAATTGATTTTGCCACAGTGGTATGCTGTTCATGAGAAGATATTGAGCATTACAAGCAGCTCAATAATTCTTTCTTTTATTAAGAAGTCCTGAGAACATGCCATTTCCTGTGCAATCTGCTTTTCTTTTCATACTTAAAAGTAAATCATCTGAGACATTTTATTAAGGTATCCTACAAATGCCAATTTAAGTAGCATTATGTATATATATATTTTTTCAATAGTATTTTTCTTTACAGGAGCTCAGTATAGCTAACACTTATTAATATTCCACCATTGTATACATTTGAAAAGCCGAGTTATATGTAACACACGTGGATTTTTTTTGCTACTGGAACTGAGACAAGTCCATTTGATGAGGCTTTCAGTGCAGCCTGACTTAGCCACAAACATGGCATGAGCTACAAGTGGTGGAAAAGAATGCATTGTTATGGCTGTGTGACTTTTTATGATGGGTTGCTTGATTACTTGTACAAATACTGTTAGGTTACCTTAGCCCAGGAATCAGATATAGATCAGCTCAACAAGATTATGAAGCTGGTTGGGACGCCAAGTAAGGACCTTATAGATAAACTCTCCAGTGAAGAGGTTAGTCCCTCTCCTCAGCTGGACAACCATGATTGATACTACCACACTGACAGCTGCCAAACTGTGTGCTTGTGTACCCAAACGTTCCCCAATGCTCCATTGTCTTGTGCTATCTTGCCTTGCATTTTGCCCCTTGTGTCGTGTGTCTTTGTGCCTCCCAAAGCCCTTGCCTCTGTGGTCAGTGCTTGTGTAGCTCTCTTTCCATGGGATCTAAGCTGTGGCTTGCAGCTACTTCAGTGAAATGTGTCTTTTTTGGTATGTCCTATGTATATACATACTCAGAGTTTGGAGTTTACTCAGCAAAAGATAACCACAAGAAAAATAATTTTCCTAGTATCTATTTATACAGTTGCCTCAAAAAGTTCCTCTGCGTTATGGCAAAGTTTTGATTACTTCTCTGTTTACCTAATTTTTTCGGCCATTACAACTAGTGGTGTACTATACCCACCTCTCACATCTGTTACTACAGTATGGATTCTGTTTATTCATAAATAGTCTTGCTACAACTCAACATTCCCACATCTTGACAGGAAGCAAAATAGAGAGTATAGGAGCCTCTTAAAGCAACTGTATAAAGTCAGTAATGAGAAGTATTTATGGACATGAGGGGTAATAACTCTAAAAGAAATTTGTATGTTCATTAATCTTTATTTAGTGTATGATTTATTAAACAGGTGTATGGTGATTCATCTTTATGTTAGGAACTTTTTTGTGATTTCTTGTTCCTCTCTGCACTGTTAAATTTCTGATTTAGTGATACCTAAATTTCCTTGACTGTTACTGGTATTTCAGGTTGTAAGGGAAAATTCTTTGTTTGTCTACAAAATATTTCTAACACTGTATTAACCTAGAGGTGTTGATTAAATAATTAGGATCTCATACTCCCAGCTGTTTTAGGATAAGCATTGTGTGATCTAATACAAGTCAGATGATTGCCCTTACACTAATAATATCTTAGGTGGACACAACAGTGATTCTCATATGATGATCTTTAGCTCGAGTTAGTAGCTTCTCTGTAGCTCTACCTCTGATGCTATGCTTAACATGATTGTTCTAGCTGCCTTAACCTGGCTTCTCAGACATTGACCAACTAACGCGCATCCTAGTGGTCGCCGGAACTCCAGATGAAGAAACTTTATCTAAAATCACCAGTGAGGAGGTAAAGCAATCACCGTTTCTGGCACCTCCATCACTCTCTAAATGTCACTGGCATCCCATTGTTTTCACTGCAACAGATATTCACAGAGGCTGATGAGTGAATGTGGGTTAGTGGCCGAACTTTGGAGTTAGCCATTTCTCATCCTCAAAGCTGAACTTGAAATCTGTTGCTCTGATAAGCAAGCAATTCTTAATTTCCATTTTTGAAATGAAAAATCACAGATAACCAGGTTTTACTACAAAGATTGGGGTAGTCACTTTAATTAATCTTGCATTGTAATTAAATACCTTCTTATTTTCTTTGTAAACTTACTGTATCTTGCATGTCACATGTGGCTTATGGGACTGTCAGCCGACAGATTTTTTTTATATTAAACTCTTAATCTTATATTGTAAGGGGTATATGGTGTAGTAATTTTCCATTAATTTATACATTGAAATTGAAATGAAGTGCTTTACTTTTATCAATTTTTTTGTGGTAAGACAAAGGATTTGTGACCGTCGGAAGATATATATTTTTTTAAAACCTACTTGGCTTCCTCCCAACTATTTGTCTTCGTTTTATCTTGCAGATGATATAGATTATGATATTAATATATGTTAATATATCATTTTTTTTCCTATAGCTATAAGAATAGCTGATTATGTCTTTTTCACATAGAGAAAAGATGCTTTGATGTACATCAATGTTCTGCAAAATGGTTGACAAGTAATCATATCAGCCTGTAATGTGCATTATGTATGTTTCATGCTTTAAGCTCATTCTATGCTTTTTTGCAATTGTGAATACATGTGTCAGAGGCTATTTTGCTTTCCATGAACAAACCCAATTGAATGTTCTAATATATAAAGTACTATCATATGATTTATATTATTGAATGTACTTCAGGATTTCAAAAGGAACAGCATTTTTTCTTTATAATATCCTTTCATGTTTACAGGAATTAGACTTTTAAAGAGAAGAAATGAATAAGAAATATAATATATTTATAAATGTATCTTTGATTTGCTTTAATTATTACATATTTATTCAATGTATACTTTATCTAAATTTAAAGATATCACTAAAGTTATTGCAATCAATATTCTTTTTTAACAAAGACATTGCAATTTTTTTTCCTTAAACTATACAAGCAATCTCAAAGGAGTAAATGCAATGGCAAAAAAAAATGTATTGGTGGCAGGGCTGGATATGATTGAGAGATGAATAGAGCACATGATTCATACAACAGGAATATTCATTAATGATTTGCATCTTACATCACTGCCATCTCCATAGGCTCGCAACTACATACGCTCACTGCCCCACATGAGGAAGAAGGACTTTAAGCAAGTTTTCCGAGGAGCAAATCCCTTAGGTCAGTGTTGTTCATTTGACAGTTGTTGGAGTTATATTAAGCTTTGTTGTCATCTTTTACTAAAACCATTACCTTTGGTTAGTTTTGTAACTAATAATTTGTCATTATTATTACCATTAAAATTATTATTACTATTACTATTACTTTTATTATTACTATTATTACTACAGTTATTGTTATTACTACTACTGTCCTTCCACTAGTATTACTAATACTGTTAATACAGAACTAGAAGTGAATGTTTTATTTGGAATTCAATTTAGAAATATTTCATATACACCATACAAGTTTTTCCTCAAAATACTCGCAATGGAGGCCTATGTTTTGATGCTTGTTTTAGTGGCACAGATTTTACCCTGAGGTTCGCACATGTGAAATCCTCTCACCTTGCAGCGGTGGACCTGCTGGAAAAGATGCTTGAGCTGGACAGTGAGAGGCGCGTGACGGCAGCCCAGGCGCTGGCCCACCCATACCTGGCTCAGTATGCCGATCCTTCTGATGAGCCTGACAGTGAGCCTTATGACCAGAGCTTCGAGGATATGGATCTTCCCACCGAGAAGTGGAAAGGTCAGTTGGGTGTATTCTCTTTCTTCCTATCCTTCTCCACTCCCGCTCCTCCTCCTCCTCCTCCTCCCTATTCCTCCCCTCCTCCTACAGTATTTGATAAGTACTCATTGTGTTGATGGTTTCTTCAATATTGACATTAGTATCAGAATTTTCTCTACTGATTGTATACTATGAAAATTTCGTGTTTTTTTATAGGACCAGTATAAGCGGGAAAGCTGGTGTAACTTCTCAAATGTTGCAGTACATTTACTGATATACAGATTTGTTGTTCTAAGTTCTAATGTCACATTCATGTATTCTTTTTTCAATGATTGCCATGAACAACAACAGTAATTTTTCTTCACAGAACTCGTGTGGAAGGAAGTGATAGATTTCACACCCAAGCCAGCGGTTTTGGCTGAAGAAGCGGAGAAAACACAGTCATCGTCACAGTGAGAGTTGCACTTCAAAACCGAGTACTTTGTTTCAGAAATTGCTTGAAAACATCCTTCTTTTCATGGTGAAAATGTCATACGTTAGCATAGGGGCACCTGAAGAGGGATATGTTGTAAATATTCACATGCCAAACAGTACACCCTGTGGCAATTCCTCATCAGCTCTGTTCTTGAAGATAACCTCAGGTGGAAGATGTTGCAAACTGATTTTTGTATGACATTTATGTTTATTATGGTTACTGTATGATGACAATTGTTACAATTTTTTTTTTTTCCAATCATGTGGGGACTTTTGTAGGTCTGTAATATATGGTCTGCCTTATCCTTATTAGGTGTGGATATTTTGATGGATTATTATCATACATATTGTAATTATATTCTAACCTCCATGCTTTGATGCAGTGTAGAGAGGGAGGTATCAGAGATTCGGGTCAAAAGCTAGTTTATCTTTTAGATTTATTTTTTAAGAGTTGCATAGGTGGGTGAGGGAGAATATATACGTGACTTTTAGAGGTGGCCTTAGAGTTGTATTGTTGAATGTGCAATGTTGGCATCTAGCAGTAAACTTGTGGAAGGTTTAGACGCAGCAATACAAGTGGCCATTAATACATTACTCCTCAGAAGTGCTCGTTTATACAGTCATGCGGAACCTTATGTTGCAATCTGTGCCATGACGACTTTCTTGTACGCAATAAAATGGTTCGTGCGTTACAAAGACTGCTGATGCCTACGAGTAGATATTGAACTTCATACATTTCTTCACTGATTGTATTGATATAATGTAGGCCAATGATTTCCTCAGTGGTACCCGTTTTAATGAGATTTTGACTACTAATTGCACCAGAAAGAGGATGACTGGTAACATGCATTAGGTTGTAGATTTTTTTTGTATGTGGTTAGTAACTTGGATCTATTACTAACTTTAAAGTAATTTCTATTGTTTACAATACTTACTGTTGAAGAACTTGCCGTTTGTATATGACATTTGAATTTTTTGGTTGAACTATTACTTGATTTAATATTTATCTCAAAAGTACTTAAGCAGTTCTAATATAGGCATTGGATGAACTGCTCAGTTAGGTGAAGTCTTTGTAGTTCTTTTTAACATGATTATAACCATATTTAGTGCCTAGCAAACACTTCACCTTGATATTGTGGTAACCATAGTGATGCTGTTTCAGAAGAGTAACACTTCGACAGAGAATTTTTTGAAGTTATTGTGGAGATGTTTACTCTGATAGAAATAGAAAATGGAAAGAACTCATTTACCTGGAGATTATGACTACAGACTTATGAAAACAGAGACAGATTAGAGATGATACCATGTTAATTTCCTGCATATATGAAGTGTGTATTGTATGTGAATGCAAACAATGAATGAAAAGTTGATTTGTGCATGTCACCCAAGTCTTCTGTGTGATGAAGATAGAGCCAAGAAAAGACATCAATCCAAAGGAAAAACATGTCTGAGAAGAATATAAAAGAGAAAATATCAGGAAAAGGAATGCATTAGGATGAGAGACATTTTTCCAAGAGCCGCTGGCCAGAATGTGGTCTGAACCTTTCACGGAACAGTAGAATGATGTGCCACATATCATTTTAGTGTTTGAAAATTTGTATGGTAGGTATCTTTCAACAAATAGTTACATCTGCTTCTTATTACAATTTTCTCTTATTTTTCCTTTTGATTGTTTCTGTGGCTGTTACCACTGGTTTATCTTTTTCTGAGAGCTTGGACTTGTATTACTATTTAAGTTTTTTTGTTTTTTTTATACCTTTTGTAAATAATGTGTTCGTAACTTTTTTTTCCTCCCTTTCTATTCATAAATAATTTGTTTGTGCAGGTGAGTGTGATTGATTGATTGATTAACTGCTGGACGTTGTTTTACTTATGTGATTAACCAGTTTGTGTGAAATGCGAAAGCATTATCCATGTATATTGCTTGAGGGAGTTTCTTGCAAGAAGGCAGGAAAAAGCAAAATACTGGGGCATTGATTCCCTGCCAGTGATTAATGTAACAAGTTCTTTTGCTTGTTTTCTTTTGTCCAAATAAGCATCATTCTGTGTTACACTTTGCCAGTTTTAGTGATAGAGCAGACATTGACTGTGTCAGGGATGCTGATCGAAGCTGTTTTCTTTCTAGGTGAAAATATAACCTACCATGATAGCCGGCAGGAAGGGACAACTTTTTTATGTTGTTTTTTGTTTATTTATTAGAATTATCTTGTAATATTTGCTTCGGGTGTGACTATTTTTCCAGTGATCACTGCATTGCATTCATACTGTGTATCTTGTGCATTGCGCTTTTCATTTTCAGTGACCATTTGTCCTTGGTTTGAAAGGCATGTGAGACTGGATTTATAATGAGTTGGTCTTTTGTTTCAAAGGAGCCACGTTTGCCACACTGTCCTTTGTGCTGTTTTTTTTTTTATCTGTATGTATGTTTCAAGGTCATTTTGTATTTTAAGTTTGTATTATTGTTATATTTATGATATGTAGATAAAAAGGTCCAGGAACTATGCAAAATTGATTTATCAGAGTGTCAGAACCAAGTTCTGTTATTAGTACTTTGGATTTTATCTTCATCATATCTAGTAAGTGTAGACTGTTATCCTATTCATTTACTTTTGCCAAAGGGGGACAGCTAACATAATGAGGCAGCTGTTATGTAGTACCATCTGTTTTTTTAATGACTACACAATGTGGAAGTTTTTTATTTTTTATATATTTTTTTTATATGATAATAACTTTCATTTAACTGTTTATTTTCATAAAGACTTTGTGTCAGGCCATTTTATTTATCTACATTATGAACCAGGGTGAACAGTCCGGAAAGTGAACAGTAAATATGCCTCTTTTTAAAGAATACTTTTTGAACTTTCAATACAGTATACTTTCCAAATGTCAAAAGTAATTTTGTGTGAAAATTGAAGGACTGGACATAAAAAGGAGCCTATTTGCCATATAGGATAATTTTATTCCTGGAAATTAAGATTTGTGCTCGACATACTCAAGGTTTTGCTTGGTGTAACAAGAATATCCATTGTTTGTTTTTTCTTCTTCTTTTCTCTCTCTCTCTCTCATGGTTTGTTTTTAGGGTTGAATGCTTGATTTCTTAAGATCCAGTCTTTAGAACACATTCATAATTTTTTTAAATTCTTTACACAATATAAATTGTGTTAATGTTTTAAGTCTAGAAAGTAAATCCTCTGAATGCACATTGTAAGGTTTCTTACAATACTGCCTTATATCAAGATAGCCATTGACAAAAGAACTGTAAATATACCACTTAGCCTTGGTATGGTTTATTTGACTTTTAATTATCATCTCATTAAGTATGTAAAAATGTGGCTAAGTGCCCAATTATACTTTTTGTTAAAGTAACAACATCATGGCGATGTGGATGAGATATTAAGATTGTGTAAAGATAGATAAGACCTGTGCCTTCACTACAAACAGAAGAGTTGGTGCTGAAAGTTAGCCACTTCCTGAAATTTAACCTTTGTGATTGTTCATTTGCAGAACTTTCCCATATAAGGGAGGAGTTGAATCAAATTGTAATCTTGCAAAGATGAATCTTAAATCTCCTCTGCTGACTTCAGATAACTTGAAAATGTTATGGTACCAGAGAACATTTCCATAATCAACTTTAAGAATACAAATCAAATAAGATATTTTATTTTGATTAGGATCTATATTGTAAAGATAATTCAGAGATGAGTATATTTAATCTAGCTATATGTTATTTGTACAGAAAGGGAATTCCTTTGAATACAGAAAGAAACCATCAGAAGTGTTTTGAAATCAATTTTTGCAAATAGTATGTTGAACATTTTATTTATATGAGCTAATGTGTTCCATGTGCTCACAGTTTCATTATACTTTTTCATCAATGTTGAATGTAGGCTTTGTGCACTTTTTACATTTTTTCTATGTCTGTGAAAAACAAAGAATGTATGGTTTTGTGATTTGCGAACACCTCATTTCTTGCCTGTCATCTTTGCCTCGTGCTGTGTTGATGTTTCTTTTTTCTAATTGTAAGTTTTGTTGTGGAATATAGCTAAGGAGAAAGTTAATACTTAATGTAAATTTTATGAGTTGCAATGATCATCCTTAATCTTTTATTGTAAATAAAATAATGGCTTTTTTGGTGCTTGTTATTTCCCTGATCTACGCTGTTAAACATACATGTATTCATTAATAATTTCGTTTTTTTTATGCTTTATGAAGAAACTAAACAGAAAAAGTTTAATACCTCTAGATCATTTATCATGGAAAGTTCCACTAGCCAAAAGTTTTAGCTATGAATGCAGAAAATTCTCCATGCATTATTGATGATAGTTCTTCGTGCTATTGCCTGAATGTGCCTGATAATACAGCAATATAATGGGTGTTAAAGAAAGTTATGAATGAATATCTTGCATTGTTTAGATATTCGGTCCCATTCATACCTTTCTTCTACATTTGTTGATGTGAACTTCATTCACAATGGGTGTTGTCTGGGTCTTGCCTGATTTCAAAGTTGGTGAATTAAGTTATTTACTTGATTCATAAACTGAGACAGCAGAGGATAGGGATGACCTCCCTCTTAGAGTAGTGCAATCAGTGATGGTAGTTATACCTTGTACTTCAGTGCCAGTCATTAGGGTTTTTTTTTCAAGATAGAGAGCGAATCACACAAGTCAGAATCCAAATGGATATACAAAAAAAGAAATACATATATAACAAACTAAATTGCACACTTTATGGTTCTCAAATCACTGATTCATTAATTCATTCAGGTTTACAGGAGCACCAAGTACTGGGTACTGATCACAGACTGATCATAGCTACCCTCTTAGATCACTCTAAAACCTCTAATCCATCTAATGGCTTTTTCTAATTGATTCACGGAAATCAACGACCCGATACCATGTTGATAATTTTCAATAATCAATCAACCTGATGGACCCTGTAATAGTGGGGACAGAGTCAAATGCTTGATGCAATTCAAGAGTCCGTAATAACTGGCTGAGAACAAGGCAGAGCTTCATTTTGTAGATGCTTGAGTTCAAGGATGGCTATCATTTTGACTTACTAGAGACTGGGAATTGCCATGCGCGTAAGACTTGGACACCATTGTGGAGGAGTAAGGAGCAGCTTATCGGAAATCTTGCAGAGGTTGAAGGCCAATTTTTTTTATAAACGAACTTTGAATTTGCTTGTTGGACCCGGGCTGTGACTTCCTGCACAGCCCGGCGGGACTATGAACTCAGGATATACAGCACAGAAAATTCAAATTGTCAGAATGTAAAATTACTATCATATAATACTTGGAAAGTCAGCACAAGTAATTTCAAGTAAACGAGATTCAGGCAGAAAAGGCAACCAACAACATGATATATATATAACATGTTATAGTATATTCTTGTGCAGATAAAAGTATTCCTACACAAGCCAATATTTTTTATATGGATCTTGTTTTTCCTATAAAAAATATGGCAATCTTTTCTTCTACTATTATTTTTTTAACCTGAAATATGCGCTTATTTGTAAGCATATATGCCATTAACCAACATATGTGTCATTAACCAACAAAAAAAATTATCAAAATTTGGTAACTGAACATTGCGGCTACAGAGACCATTCGTGAAGAGGTATACTACACAGACACCTCTATCTCTTCAACCTTAATTAAGATGCAACTATTTCACTTTCTGTCTCTAATCACTTTTTTCTATGAAGGGACATCAAGACAAACAGGTCAACTTTAACATTTTATATCATGAATATAAATAACTTAAAATTAAATAAAAACACTCAGTTTAGCACACCGGTAAAAATAGGAAACAATCTAAAACTCCCTAGAAATAAATAACATTTTATCAACAAATACAACCAACATAACTAATAAGCTCTCAAGAGTACGTGTCAGCTGCGAAGATCTGCTAGGCAATGGCTGCGATCTCCGGGTTCCCGAGGACGGCGCACATGAAACACGTGGCGCCGACGGTGGAAATCAGTCCCGAGAGGATCATGCTGGTGAAGTACATGACCGCCAAGGCGACCCCGATGTACAGGGAGCCGTCGATGGCGTACTCCACAGCGCGGGAGAACCACCCGAGCTTTTCGTACTTCAGAACGTCAACTTTATCCGATATCGATGATGATGTTTGGTGCTCGTCTTCGCTTATGTGGGCCGGGGTCGTTTGTTTCTCCGAAGTCATCAGGAATTCAGCAAGGCCCTTTACAGCATGGAACAGGGGATCAACGTCATAGTTGTCAGTAGAGGATGACCCTTCAAGATATCCCTGTTCAGGCTGATCTGTCAACGAATTAGTCTCGGTGTCCGCATAGATGGAGTTTATTTCGTCTGCGGGCTCCTGTCTCCGCCAGAAACCAAAATTCTGTCTGCCGCTCTCCACAGCAGGCTCTTCCTCTGTTTCATCGGAAGACGTTTCTACGCGAGCCTCCTCGGAATCCATACCGGAAAAACTTCTGAAGTACTCCTGCTCGGGAGTGCCTTCTGCAAAAGATAAACTGTTCGAGGCCCCGGAGTTGCGAGGCATGAGTAGGCCGACAACGTTCTTCAGGAAGTCCTTGAACTCCTCCACTGATGTGATGTCTCCCGTAGCGTTGAAGGGCAGAATATTGTCTTCGTCCAGACTTGTGACGCGCTCCAGGCAGCAGTGGGCCTTGTCAAGATCACAAGTCAAGTTCAAAACCTGAAAGATTTAAAGGCATGAAAGGAAAGACGATTAAGGACAAAATAAATAAAAAAGGAAAATAAACCAGTAATAGCACATTATTGCTTTATAAAGTCTATATTTTACATCGTTCAAGGGGTCAATCAGTCAAGTTCATAAGCCATTTTAAAAGAAATAATAATTTTGTCGAGATGCATACATAAAAAATATACAAAAGGAAAACTACTCTGAGAAAGTATGGAAAAAAAAACACATAAAAGATGTTCTTAACCAAAGCACGTTACTGACCTGGTGAAGGGGCGCACGGGGCACGAACACAGGGCAGGGGACGAGGGGATCCCCGCACCAGCAGGAGTGAGGCTCCACGTCGCTCGCCAGGGCCAAGAGGCGGCTCAGGGATGTGACGCCCACCCTGCGATGTGAGCAAGAGACCATTAAGTAATCTAACGGGGTCCGGTCCGTTATGGAATCTGAGAATATAATTCAGTACTGAAATAATGTAATTTCATTTCAATAAATATTCATAATGTTGAAATAAAGAATATACGTCAAGTTCTAAATGTGCCAATAGTTCGGTATTATTACATCCTACCGTGATATAATGAACCAAACACAACTATACACTAAATATGTTTATCGAAAGATGAGACTATAATTCACGTAAAAATACACACAATACCGTTGAAATGCATAAAAAAGGAAATTATGATAACTTCTAAAAGGAAACGAGCGGCTTGTTTACTCCCGACGAAACCGGCTTGGTGCAGAGAGACCCACCACCCGCTGCTCTCCTCGCGGAAGGAGGTCAGGCGGGCGAGTCCCTAAGGATACGTAGGATGAGTGACAGGGAGGTCGAGGGTTGAACTCTAGGCATGAGAAACAGGGAGAAGAGATCAAGTGGGAGAGATAAAGGGGAAGAGATCAACTGAGAAAGTGATTGTGTTGATGATGGAGATTTTGTGCATGCACTAGCGCGCGCACGCACGCACGCACGCACGCACGCACGCACACACTCACGCACGTACTCACGCACACGCACTTGGGCGCTCGTGCACAGATACATCCACACCTGCACGTGTACACTCAAACTGTGTGCATGTATTTGTCCTAAAAGGAAAATTAAAATCAGAAACACCGTACCTCTGGAAACTATCGACGCCGCCAGCCGTTACCGACACTGCAAAGGCGATCAACGTTGCACCCGCGGTGTGAACTGTGAGGGATGAATTATATGATTAATTAATTTGTAGCCACACACAAAAGTCATTTGTTATCAGTATGTATATGAGTATGCGTATGCATTGCCTTTGAGTGGAAAAATCATTATAAAGTAACAAATATGATCAGATAAAATAAAGGAAATTCGGATTAATCTTATTCGCCAATTCATCAAATGATTCACTTGCATTTATAAAATCTATCTAAACACATTCAAGAGAATTATCAACATAGAACATAACCATGGTAAATCAAACATTTGGTTAAAATGCAGCACAAAGACTAAACATATATCACATTAATTTCTTGTTCCAAAATTCAGTACATTATAAAACAGCCAGTCTATGCATTATGATGATTGTTATCAGTATAATAAAGATGACAAGAGTATTCTATGTCCTTCTCATATATGTGATCTTTAACAACGATGGTACTAATGAAAATGAAAATAACAATAAAAGTATTCCTACAAGCAAAGCGTCGTCAACCCGAAGTAATGATTTTTTTTTTTTTAAAGGTTATATCAAAGTTTCAAGAGTGACATCGGAAGGTCAAAGTTGGCCCTCAGGTCACTGGTATATATTCTAGCAATCGCCGAGGCCTACGCACCTAAGGCACTCCAGCAAAGGCAAAAACCTTTCCCACGTATTTTCTGGAAAGATTTAGCTTCGACTGGATTATCATTTGATGATAAATCGCCAGGGAGGTCTACAAGCTCTACCTCGCCAGAATATACATAGTTTAGTCTTATAGGATTTTTGTCAGAGCGCTGACAGACCGCAGCAGAGACGCTACTCGAATCGGTGCCAATATCGTCCCTACAGAATAGATTCGCGGACTAAAAATGCAGTACCTAGTTAGTAGATATCAAATGCAGTCTGTCCATACGAAACTGGATAGCGTCGGTTACGCGTATCTGTCTTTTGAAGCCAATAACAAAATGTTCACGACTTACCTATTGGTGCAGAAAACATCTTGGTCTGTAGTATATACGAGCAAAGTCGCGAAAATACCTTCGAGACTAAATATCTAATATATAACCACTTCTAAAAAATATATATATCACATCACTCGACTTGGACACGAAATAAAACGCAAAAATAAAGCGAAAATAAAGTCTGAACGTAGACACGAGCTCGCCACAGCACCCAACCACTCGCTCCGACCTTCGCTTTCGAACTGGCTGCCTTCTTTTCGAAACTTCGGGACTTCGGCGCCACGAATAGTATAGAACTCGAACTCTTGGCCTTAGGAGTACTTATGCCACTTATGTCTTTTAT
>BOPN01004886.1:57500-60000 GCA_017312705.2 Penaeus japonicus | reverse complement strand
AATCTTTTAATCTGTTCAATTTTATCAGAACAGTGATAGCGAATTTTTACGAACAACTCCCGCGGGCGCTCGGCAGCCACGGAATCACAAATTCAAGTCCCAAATCAGGTTACCAAGGTTATATATGTGAGAAGATGGTAGAATGCAGTAACGCATTTTAATATATACAAATTTAAACCTCCCTGACCGGGACTCGAACCCGCGC
Organism: Penaeus japonicus; assembly: GCA_017312705.2. Taxonomy (NCBI): domain Eukaryota; kingdom Metazoa; phylum Arthropoda; class Malacostraca; order Decapoda; family Penaeidae; genus Penaeus; species Penaeus japonicus. The sequence continues at coordinate 59,795 of BOPN01004886.1, read as the reverse complement.
CGTAAGATCGACAGGCACGGTTGATACCGCTCAGCTACACGACCCGACAAAAGAGATGTTCAACCAGACACCTTATGAGATGTCATGGACATTACCTATGTGTTCTTATCAGAACAGTGATAGCGAGGTTTTACGAACATCTCCCGCGGGCACTCGGCAGCCACGGAATCACAAATTCAAGTCCCAAATCAGGTTACCAAGGTTATATGTGTGAGAAGATGGTAGAATGCAGTAACGCATTTTAATATATACAAATATTTACCTCCCTGACCGGGACTCGAACCCGCGCCGTAAGATCGACAGGCACGGTTGATACCGCTCGGCTACGCGACCCGTCAAAAGAGATGTTCAACCAGACGCCTTATGAGATGTCATGGACATTACCTATGTGTTCTTTAATGTTGCAAATTGCGCGAGCGATACATACAAATGGTGACATTTTAGGAGAGCGTGCGAAATGAGCAGGATTAATATGCAAATTTAAATTGCATACCGCAGTAATGAAATGATATGTACACGTGCATAAGGGGATCTCCAGTTCCAAGGACCATGTTGATCGCGACTCTACTCTCTCTCTTTCTCTTTCTATCTCTCTCTCTCTCTCTCTCTCTCTCTCTCTCTCTCTCTCTCTCTATTTATATATATATATATATATATATATATATATATATATATATATATATATATATACATATATATATTTTTTTCTGTCTTTCTTTCTTTTTTTCTTTTTTTTCTTTCTTTTTTTCTTTTTTTTCTTTCTTTTTTTGTATTTTAGGACGTAAATATTATATACCATTTTATAATTTGTCATTCTCTTCTCAAAGAATGAGTTTTCCCTCCAAAGTCTCGAAGGCGAGAGGGCAGTCGTCATGCTTACGACCAATTCTTGATGGTCGTCTTTAACTCGATGGGTCCTCTACCTCCTCCCCCCATCCCTCCCCCTCTCTTCCTCCTTGGTCTCCTCCCGCCCTCTGCTTCCTTCCTGACTTTGTTCTCTTCTTCCTCCATCTCCTCTTTTTTTATCTCTCCTTCTCCAATCCTCCGTTTCCTCTTCCCCTTGTTTTCCCTTCTAATGCCTACTTCCTCTTAATTTTTTTCTCCGTCCTCTTTCTTACATTTTCTCCCTCTCACCTCTTCCTCCTCCTCCTACACCCAAACCCCCACCTCCTTCTCTCCTTCTTCTCCTCCTTTTCCCTTTTCTTCTCCCCTCTCTCACTCCTCCTCTTCCCTCTCTTTACCCTTTCGACACTTTATTCTTCTCCTCCCCTCCTTACCCCCTTCTCCTTCCCCTTCCCCTATCCCTCTTTCTTTCTAATGCCTCCTCCCCACCCTATCATTGTTCTTTTCCTCCTCCTCCTCTATCTTCATCTTCTCCTCTACCTTCTTTTCCCACTTTTCTTTTTTTTTTCTTCTTCTCTTCCTGCCCCTGTCCTTCCCCTCTCCCCCTCCTCCTCTTGCCTGCGTCCTCTCCCTCTCACCCCCCTTCCCCTCCAACCTCTTCCCTTCCCCCCCCCCCTACTCCACCGTGTCCCCCCCCCCTCCCCCCCTCCTCCGTACCCCATCACTCTGTCAGCACAAGAGACAGAAAATCGGTCTGACCAACACTCTCTCCCCGGAGCTGTGACTGATAGTTTCCCTGACATAACGTAATTATGTTTGTTGTTAATATTCGAGTGGCAATTGTCCATTTCGGATTTATTTTTACGAAAGGATGATGATTGGTTGTCAGGTGACGTCATGACATCAACAAATTCCCCGTGTTTTATTAAAGATTTAGCGATGATGAAAACTCGTAGAACACACAGCTAATAGGACGGAGTAACACACACACAAGAAAACACCGATTGAGTGTCTTTTTGGCAAAGTTAATAAACATGGAAATTTCAATCATGCATATCAAGTTTAATTCGACTCCCTTTTGGCTAATCAGAACTTGCGGTTTTCAGCCAATCAGAAACTCGTAAATCTTTTTTAAATTACTTACGTTGATTCCGGAATAAGGCGAAAGAAAAGTTAAAATTCTGCCACTGACATAGTCACAATCACTACCATGAACTGCACATATATAATATTGACTGATATATCTATCTAGATTTTATTTTTATTTTCAATCATCGCCATTTCCTAATAAGAATGCAATTCACACATTCGACAAACCCATAAAAAGTTACATAGTAATCAATGTACACAAAACAACAACAACAAAAAAACTCACGAATATGCCATATAGGCATACATGGGCATATTATGTTAGCATATCCGAATGTCTTCCCGCGTTTCCCTTCGTTATCT
>BOPN01004886.1:52500-55000 GCA_017312705.2 Penaeus japonicus | reverse complement strand
CGTTTATTTCTCGTTAACGTTTTAAGTCTCCCGTTTAAGGCTACATGATATCCACGACCTCTTATCTCTTCCCGGACGACCCTCTCCGACCGACCACGCAGGAGAGCACTCGCTACCACGCGTGTTCCCTCAACGACCTGACACCACAACACTGATGAGACAAGCGGTCGTCTCCCTGATAGAGGGGGGGAGGGGGGGGAGATGAGATATACTGTATGTTGATGAAGAGGATGGGGGGGGGGGTGGGGGGAGAGGGGGAGTATTGGCATTCACCTCCTTCCTTATTCCTTTTATCCTCTTCCTCTCCCATCCCCAAGATATGTATTGTGAGATTACCGGCAGGGATGAAGGCTGGAGGATTTGCGAACCTGTCCTGCGGTCGAGGAAAATTGCTTGGTTTGGGAGAGATTACGGAACGGTGCTGGGTTGTCGTAAAGGGAAGGTTTTAAGGCTTTCTACTATTGGAAATGCCTTACGTGGGTATCGGAGCCCGTGGAGTCGGTTTGACTCACCAACAAAAATCAAAGCATAACTCATCATTAACTTTAAGTATTGTGAAAAACATCTTTTTACTGTTTCGAATCTGGTACAGAATTGAAGTCTTTGGTTGTTACAGTAAACAAAGACGGCTGTGGTATTATTGTCCATATAGATGCAAGAGTTCCTTTCTCCCTTTCCTATCTTTACGCCTTCCTTACTTTATACCTTTCCCTCTCTATCTTACTTTATCTTTATATCTTCTTCCTCCCTCCCTCTTTCTATCTATCTTTCTACCGCCCTCTCGCTCTCATAGTATTTCCCTCCCTATCACCCCCCCCCTCACTCTGTCCCCTTCTTCCTCCCCTTCCCCCTCCTTCCCTTTTCCTTCCCCTCTATCCTTCCTCCCCCTCCTTCCTTCCTTCCTCCCTTCCCCTCTCTCCTTCCTTCCCTTTTCCTTCCCCTCTATCCTTCCTCCCCCTCCTTCCTTCCTTCCTCCCCCTCCTTCCTTCCTTCCTTCCTCCCTTCCCCTCTCTCCTCCCCCCCCCCCTCTTTCTTCTCATCTCCCTCCCTCCCCAAAAGCCAACACAACGAGAAGGAAAAGCGATCGAACACCAGGCTGACACTCCAAACCCCGAGATCAATGCTGTCCCTTGCCTCGTGAGCTCGGTCTCTCGGTCTCTCGGGGAAGAGAATCATCCGGGGAATGCCACGGGGGAGGAGTGAGGGGGGTGGGGGTGGGGGTGGGGGGGGTGGGGGTAGGGGGAGGCGAGAGAGAGAGAGAGAAAGAGGAAGGAATGGTGGCAGGAAAAGGGGTGAGGTTTGCGTGTGTGCGTGTGGGAATCTCTCTATCTCTTTCTTTCTTTCTTTTTATCGCTCTTTCTCTTTCCTTTCCCTCTACCCCCCCTCTCTCTCTATCTATCTATCTATCTCTATCTCGCCGTAAAGCATCTTCGTTTTCTGGTAATCAAAAGAAATGTTTCCTTCAGATATAGTTATAATAAAAAAAGAAAGTTGGCAAGTGTATTTATAATCAAAGTAACAACTCTTTGTTTTTTAAAAAGATATATGTCCTAAAAGACAAACAAATGTATTTACTATAGCATATACATTGTAAAACATCCCATAATCCTACAATTTGCATATATCCAAAGTGTACCAAGATGAGTGAAAGTAAGGGACTCCATCCGCAACTAAAGAAGAAGAACACTCGAGGTTTTTCGGAAATGGCCCAACGCACTCTCTCTCTCTCTCTCTCTCTCTCTCTCTCTCTCTCTCTCTCTCTCTCTCTCTCTCTCTCTCTCTCTCTCTCTCTCTCTCTCTCTCTCTCTCTCTCTCTCTCTCTCTCTCTCTCTCTCTCTCTCTCTCTCTCTCTCTCTCTCTCTCTCTCTCTCTCTCTCTCTCTCTCTCTCTCTCACACACACACACACACCTTCTCTCTCTCTCTCTCCTGAGACCTTGAAATACTAAGAGAACACTACTCTCCGCTAGGATTCGCTGGTTTCGGTATTAAACCTAGGCTCTGGCACCGCACCTGGGACTCTGGAAAAGGCGTTTTTTTTTTTTTTTTTTTTTTTTTTTTTTTTTTTTTTTTTTTTTTTTTTTTTTTTTTTTTTTTTTTTTTTTTTTTTTGAGGGAGCGAAGAGTGAGACCTGAGTTCCCAGCGGGTAAAGGGGAAGCTTATGGAGGTATGAATGCACTAAGAGGATCTTCCTTTCGTTTAGTCTGGTCTAGTATTTTTTTTTTTTTCAAAAAACGCAATTCAGTCGGGGATTATTATTTTTTTATTGATAATTATGTCAGAGTTGCTGTTAAACCCAAAAATCAAATAAAACTGATACGTCGGGTAAATTTCGGGTCTTTAGGTGAATATCTAGCCGTCAGATACAATGCGCATACAAAAACCCTCTCACCCACTCTCATACAAGCTCACTCTCTCCTCTTCTCTCTCTCTCTCTCTTTCTTTCTCTCTCTCTCTCTCTGTCACTTTCTCTCTCTCTTTCTTTCTCCATATACATACATA
>BOPN01004886.1:45000-47500 GCA_017312705.2 Penaeus japonicus | reverse complement strand
GTCGGAGGGGCCGTTATCGTATAGGAAAATGATACGAGCGTCATACTTCAGGCATGATGGACGGTGTACGATAATCACCGTCGCGTGAACTGCAAAACATAACCGTTATTGTCTTTAAAAAGTGAATTAATTTGATTTCGAGAAAGTTACATTTTATCGACACTTTTCGAGAAATACCCTCTCGAAACCACAGAAATACGATTTTCATTCCCTTTCTAGAAGTGCAGCTCGAGGAAACATCTGCTTGAAATTCAAACTTAAAGCCGTTAACTTTTATAAAGAAAGATTCATTGTCCGCAAGCTTGTTAGGCCCGTGGGATTTCATTCTTTAATCTGCTGGAGTAGAAACTGTCATATTTTTTCGCAACTGATTAGTAAACAAAGGTATTTTGCTGGTTCATTATACTGTTGTTGTTTGGTTTCTATTTGCTATTGTTTATTTTCACATCACGATGTATGAGGACTAGGATTTTCAGGAAATATGTTGGCTTAATTGTAACGCGATGTTCTGCTTATGTATTTACTAGTAACGGTGATAATGAAAATTTGATTTATGATGACAATTGTGATAATGATGGTAATATGATGGTGATAATCGATATTGATATTAAGGGTAGGAATATTGCAATAATAAAGTTTGAATGATAGCTATGGTAATGTTGATAACTGTAATAAGGATAAAATAATGATAATGATAACAACGAAATTAAAATGAAAAAGATAATGAGGATAATGATAACAATAATGATAGTAATAGTGATAATATGAATAATAATAAAAATCCTGATAATAACTATGATAGTAAAATAGATGATAATGATAAGAAAATTATAATAGTAGTAAAGATGATAACAGAGAATCCTCGACCAAGAGCAGAAATCAGGCATGCACGCCAAATCCGAGGGCTGAGTGCGCTGTGCATGCAACACCTGTGGCCTTCCTACAAATCGCATCTTGACCTGTGCATAGGCGGCGGAGGAATACACCTTGCGAGGAAGGACTTTTTTCCCTGGCGATTTTTCCTCTACCTCTGTATATTTTACTCCCTTTAGGTGGCGCCCTTAGCCGTCCAATATGAGTCAAAGAAAAGGTGCCTTTGGAAGGTGGAATGCATGTAGAGAATAAAGAAGGCATGTCTTTATAGGTGGAATATCCAGAAGGGTGGAATGCATATAGAGACTAAAGAAGGCATGTCCTCATAGGTGGAATATCCAGAAAGGTGGAATGCATATAGAGAATAAAGAATTCATAGGTGGAATGTCCAGAAAAGTGGAATACATATACAGACTAAAGAAGGCATATCCTTATAGGTGGAATGTCCATTAAGGTGGAATGCATATAAAGAATAAAGTATGTCCTTATATAGAGAGAGGAAGCTACACTTCTAACCATGTTCTCAACGGAAGATTTTGTGACAGCTATTACCTCTTATGAAGAACATCACCTTGAAGACAAACCACCATACGGATGCATTTGAACATCACTTATTAAAAATCATGCATATCCATGGCTATGTGGATATGCATGTTCATGTAACTTTACACTACCTAAAGAAAGTTGCAAAGTTGTTGGTTGATGTTGTGAAGTAAGCTTTAGTGCATGCAACAGGCAGGGAAGCTTTCAGAAACTTGTTTGATTCCATGACCAAAAAGCTTTAAAGTGTAATTTATAAAAAGATTGGGAATATGTCACTTGCTTTGTAAATAAATTCCTGGAAATATTTGAGCTTCATTTGACCTCAACAGGAAAATCTCTGAATTCTGGTTCAGTGACTGTAATGATAATAATGACAATAACAACACCTATAATGATGATAACGATAATAAAAATAATAGTGATGGAAATAATGTAATGGTGATTATGATGGGTATAATGATAATGATAACAGTAATAAAGATAGTGATGATAATGATAACAGTAATAGCGATAGTTGTTATGATACTAACAATAACATTAACAACGACAATAACAATAATGATGATAATGATAATAATAACGATAATGATAATGATAGAAGTAGTGATGATAGTAAGGATAATATTGATGATAGTTGAAGGTGATGATAATAACATCAATGATGACGGTGATGAAGATGATGATGGTGATGATGAGGAAACCGTAATAACAACAATAGTAATGATATTGAGAATAATGATAATAATTATAATGACAATAACAATGACAATTATGATAATGATGAATATGATAATAATTTACATAATCATAACAATAAAAAATAATAAATGAAGAAAATAATGATGAAATTGATGATAATAATAATATTAATAATAATAGCGGTGATAATAGTAATAGCAATGATAACAATAATCATAATTAAGGAAATAACAATAGTACAAAGATGATAATAACAATGATCATTAATAATGATACTACTACTAATAATAATCATAATGATGATTATGTTTATACTGCTACTACTAACGATGATGAGAAGGATAATGATGAGAGCAATGATGATTATGATAATGGTTATAATAAT
>BOPN01004886.1:25000-32500 GCA_017312705.2 Penaeus japonicus | reverse complement strand
CTCTCTCTCATGCTCCCTTCCCCTCTCCCCCCTCTCTCTTTCTTCCTTTCTCTTTCTCCCTTCATCTCTCTCTCTATCTCTATGTCTGCCTCTATCACCATTTCTTTCTCTCTCTCTCTTTCTCTCTCTCTCTCTCTCTCTCTCTCTCTCTCTCTCTCTCTCTCTCTCTCTCTCTCTCTCTCTCTCTCTCTCTCTCTCTCTCTCTCTCTCTCTCTCTCTCTTTCACTCTCTCTCTCTCTCTCTCTCTCTCTCTCTCTCTCTCTCTCTCTCTCTCTCTCTCTCTCTCTCTCTCTCTCTCTCTGTCTCTTTCTTTTTCTCTATCCCCCTTCTCGCTCTCTCTCTTTCTCATGCTCTACTCCTTTCCTTCTCCTCACTCTCTCTCTTCCTTTCTCTTTCTCCCTCCGTCTCTCTCTCTCTCTCTCTCTCTCTCTCTCTCTCTCTCTCTCTCTCTCTCTCTCTCTCTCTCTCTCTCTCTCTCTCTCTCTCTCTCTCTCTCTCTCTATACCTCCCTCCCCCTCTCTCTCTGTTTCTTTGTCTATCTGTCTCTCATTCGTCCTTTCTCTTTCTCACTGTATCTCTTCCTTCCTCCCCCCATCTCTCTCTTGTCCTACCTCCTTCGTCCCCTCCTTCCATCGCTCTGCCTCTCTTTCCTCTCTCTCACACACCCTTCTCTGATCCTCACCCCTCTCTTCCCCCTCCTTCCTCTCCTCTATACCTCTCCCTCTCTCCTCCTCTCCCCTCCCTCCCTTCCCTCCTTCCTCTCCTCTATGCCTCTCCGTCTCTCCTCCTCTCCCCTCTCTTCGCCTTCTCCATGTCTCCTTCCCTGTCCCATCCCACCCTATTAGCGAAGGAGTCCCCTTAACGAGAACCTCGGAGGAAACAATTACTTTGAACCAGGCGTGGCATCTGCACCTTGGCGCGAGTGAACCTGGACTGATTTTCTTTCCCCTCGGCGTCTTGGGGTTTCGTTTACTCTTGTCCTTATGTGAGTTTTTTTGGGGTTCTGTTTTCACTGAAGCGATGGACAGACTCTCCGCCCGTGTTTGTGTGTTTATCTTTATGTAAGTTTTCTTTTTTCATCTCTTTCCCTTTCTCTCTTTCTCTCTGTCTCTGTCTGTGTGTCTCNGGAGAGAGAGAGAGAGAGAGAGAGAGAGAGAGAGAGAGAGAGAGAGAGAGAGAGAGAGCACTCTCATCAAACCGAGTACGTGACGGTTCATGCATCCTTTCGCATATTTCGCGGAGCTTGCTTCTCTCTCTCCTTTTCTTTCTTGCTCTCTTTTCTCCTTCCCTTTATCTGCCTTCTCCCATCTCTCTCTATTTAGGCATAGTTCCTATGCCTATTCATGTGTATACAATGTATATAGTATGAATAAACATATCAAAATCAAATTCAAATCTCTCCCTCTCTCTCTCTTTCTCTCTCTCTCTCTCTCTCTCTCTCTGTGACTCTCTCCGTCTCTCTATCTCTCTGCCTATCTCTCTCTCTCTCTCTCATAAAATCAAAATTCACTAAAAAGAAAGAAAGAAAGAAAGAAAGATCTGAATATGATAAAAATCTTCCTCGGCGACCACCATAGAGTCGGTTGACATTGTTCTTGAAATCTTTGGATGGTTGTCAGTGGTGTGTTTGGGACGCAAGGAGGGAAAGGAGAGAGATAGAGAGAGGGGAGGGAAAGGAGAGAGAGAGAGGGAGAGGGAAAGGAGAGAGATAGAGATAGAGAGAGAGAGGAGGGAGGGAGAGAGAGAGAGAGAGAGAGAAATCATCCGTGAAAACATAGATGACAACCGTACAAGTACATTCACAGAAGAGAGAAAAACAAACGATAAAGTAGAATAATCAATCAAGAAAGAAGAGAAATCAGAAGAGAATAAAGGAACGCGAAGTAAGAGAACGAAGAAATACACAAACACATCCCCCCCAGAAGATAAATGAAAAAAAGTAAACCAATCAGAAATAAATGAAAGAGGGAGTGAAGAGTAGAAGGAAAGAAAGAAAGAAAGAAAAATAAAACACTCTTCTTTCACAAGCTTCGCAGAACCTTAAAGAAGATGTTGCTGGCAGCGGGACTCCCTCAGCGCCGCTTCTCATTTTGACGTTTTTCTCTTATCTTCTTTCTCCTGTTTTATTTCTTATTGAAGAGAGATCGATAGGTAGATATATAGATAGATAGATGGATAGAGAGAGAGAGAGAGAGCAAGTGAGAAAGAAATGTAGAGAGAGAGAGAGATGAAGAGAGAGAGAGGGAGAGAGATGCAGAGAAAGGAGAGAGAGAGATAGAGATGTAGAGAGAGAGAGAGAGAGAGAGAGAGAGAGAGAGAGAGAGAGAGAGAGAGAGAGAGAGAGAGAGAGAGAGAGAGAGAGAGAGAGAGAGAGAGAGAGAGAGAGAGAGAGAGAGAGAGAGAGAGAGCGGGGAGAGGAGAGAGAGAGAGAGAGAGAGAGGAGAGAGAAAGAGCGAGAGAGGGAGAGAAGGGGGAAAGAGAGAAGAGAGAGTGAGAGAGATAGAGAGAGAGGAGAGAGAGAGATACACACACACACACAGAGAGAGAGAGAGAGAGAGAGAGAGAGAGAGAGAGAGAGAGAGAGAGAGAGAGAGAGAAAGAGTGTGTCTGAGAGAGAGAGAGAGAGAGAGAGAGAAAGAGAGAGAGAGAGAGAGAGAGAGAGAGAGAGAGAGAGAGAGAGAGAGAGAGAGAGAGAGAGAGAGAGAGAGAGAGAGAGAGAGAGAGAGAGAGAGAGAGAGAGAAAGAGAGAATAAGAAAGAGAGATAAAGAGAGGGAAAGAGAGAGAAAAAAAAATCGAAGAGAGACAGATAGAGAGACTTCGCCTCTGACAATATTATTGAGACAAGTGGTTACTTACATCTCAAAAGAATGAGGTAATACTGGCTACCCTCACCCCCATCTTAGTCCCTCTTTGGGTTCACATGTCAATCACAAAAATTACAGCCATATTAGTAGATTGAGAAATATACGACCAAGAAATTTTAAACATACAGAGAGCGATATAACGAGAGAGAGAGAGAGAGAGAGAGAGAGAGAGAGAGAGAGAGAGAGAGAGAGAGAGAGAGAGAGAGAGAGAGAGAGAGAGAGAGACTTCGAGTGAAAAGATAAGTGGCATCAATTGGGCAAAGAAAAATTATATTCAGAAATAAATAAAGCCAATAAAGATACTTGAACGATCGAGACTGATTCATACAAGACTTGGGGAACAAAAAAGTTTCAAACAAAACTCAAAAACAACGAAATAAAAACGAAACCACAAAAGAACAAATCTTTTATACCACTGAACTATGATAATATTGCATCAAAACGTAATACCTAAAAAGCGATTGCATCAACAAGAGTGTTACAATGATGAGTTTGAAACACGTTGAAGGTCAGACGGTGTCGGAGGGGCCGTTATCGTATAGGAAAATGATACGAGCGTCATACTTCAGGCATGATGGACGGTGTACGATAATCACCGTCGCGTGAACTGCAAAACATAACCGTTATTGTCTTTAAAAAGTGAATTAATTTGATTTCGAGAAAGTTACATTTTATCGACACTTTTCGAGAAATACCCTCTCGAAACCACAGAAATACGATTTTCATTCCCTTTCTAGAAGTGCAGCTCGAGGAAACATCTGCTTGAAATTCAAACTTAAAGCCGTTAACTTTTATAAAGAAAGATTCATTGTCCGCAAGCTTGTTAGGCCCGTGGGATTTCATTCTTTAATCTGCTGGAGTAGAAACTGTCATATTTTTTCGCAACTGATTAGTAAACAAAGGTATTTTGCTGGTTCATTATACTGTTGTTGTTTGGTTTCTATTTGCTATTGTTTATTTTCACATCACGATGTATGAGGACTAGGATTTTCAGGAAATATGTTGGCTTAATTGTAACGCGATGTTCTGCTTATGTATTTACTAGTAACGGTGATAATGGTGATTATGATGACAATTGTGATAATGATGGTAATATGATGGTGATAATCGATATTGATATTAAGGGTAGGAATATTGCAATAATAAAGTTTGAATGATAGCTATGGTAATGTTGATAACTGTAATAAGGATAAAATAATGATAATGATAACAACGAAATTAAAATGAAAAAGATAATGAGGATAATGATAACAATAATGATAGTAATAATGATAATATGAATAATAATAAAAATCCTGATAATAACTATGATAGTAACAAAGATGATAATAATAATGATAATAAAAAGAAAATAGTAGTAAAGATAATGACAGAGAATCCTCGACCAAGAGCAGAAATCAGGCATGCACGCCAAATCCGAGGGCTGAGTGCGCTGTGCATGCAACACCTGTGGCCTCCTTCCTACAAATCGCATCTTGACCTGTGCATAGGAGGCGGAGGAATACACCTTGCGAGGCCGGGCATTTTTCCCTGGCGATATTTCCTCTACCTCTGTATATTTTACTCCCTTTAGGTGGCGCCCTTAGCCGTCCAGTATGAGTCAAAGAAAAGTTGCCTTTGGAAGGTGGAATGCATGCATAAAAAAATGAAGAATACATGTCCTTATTGGTGGAATATCCAGGTAGGTGGAATGCATATAGAAAATAAAGAAGGCATGTCTTTATTGGTGGAATATCCAGGTAGGTGGAATGCATATAGAGAATAAAGAAGGCATGTCTTTATAGGTGGAATATCCAGAAAGGTGGAAGGTATATAGAGACTAAAGAAGGCATGTCCTCATAGGTGGAATATCCAGAAAGGTGGAATGCATATAGAGACTAAAGAAGGCATGTCCTCATAGGTGGAATATCCAGAAAGGTGGAATGCATATAGAGACTAAAGAAGGCATGTCCTTATAGGTGGAATGTCCATTAAGGTGGAATGCATATAGAGACTAAAGAAGGCATATCCTTATAGGTGGAATGTCCATTAAGGTGGAATGCATATAAAGAATAAAGTATGTCCTTATATAGAGAGAGGAAGCTACACTTCTAACCATGTTCTCAACGGAAGATTTTGTGACAGCTATTACCTCTTATGAAGAATATCACCATGAAGACAAACCAACATACGGATGCATTTGAACATCACTTATTAAAAATCATGCATATCCATGGCTATGGGGATATGCATGTTCATGTAACTTTACACTACCTAAAGAAAGTTGCAAAGTTGTTGGTTGATGTTGTGAAGTAAGCTTTAGTGCATGCAACAGGCAGGGAAGATTTCAGAAACTTGTTTGATTCCATGGCCAAAAAGCTTTAAAGTGTAATTTATAAAAAGGATGGGAATATGTCACTTGCTTTGTAAATAAATTCCTGCAAATATTTTAGCTTCATTTGACCTCAACAGGAATATCTCAGAATTATGGTTCAGTGACTGTAATGATAATAATGACAATAACAACACCCATGATAATGATAACGATAATAAAAATAATAGTGATGGAAATAATGTAATGATGATTATGATGGGTATAATGATAATGATAACAGTAATAAAGATAGTGATGATAATGATAACAGTAATAGCGATAGTTGTTATGATACCAACAATAACATTAACAACGACAATAACAATAATGATGATAATGCTAATAATAACGATAATGATGATGATAGAAGTAGTGATGATAGTAAGGATAATATTGATGATAGTTGAAGGTGATGATAATAACATCAATGATGACGGTGATGAAGATGATGATGGTGATGATGAGGAAACCGTAATAACAACAGTAGTAATGATATTGAGAATAATGATAATAATTATAATGACAATTATGATAATGATGAATATGATAATGATTTACATAATCATAACAATAAAAAATAATAAATGAAGAAAATAATGATGAAATTGATGATAATAATAATATTAATAATAATACCGGTGATAATAGTAATAGCAATGATAACAATAATCATAATTAAAAAATAACAATAATCATAAAGATGATAATAACAATGATAATTAATAATTATACTACTACTAATAATAATCACAAGGATGATTGTGTTAATACTGCTACTACTAACGATGATGAGAAGGATAGTGATGAGAGCAATGACGATTATGATAATGATTATAGTAATGATAACAATAGTGATAAAGATGATAATGATGATAGTAGTAATAATAGTCATGGAAGTAATAACAATGATAGTAATAATAGTAATGATAATAATGATAATAATAATAATAATGATACTGATAATAATAATAATTATAGTAATAATAATAATGACTCCAGTGATAAATTTGATGATAATAATAACAATTTTAATGATAATAATCATAATAACAATAATGGTAATGTTGATAATAATATAAAGATAATGTTAATGATGATAATAATGAAAATAATAATAGTGATAAGGATAGCGATAACAATAGTGATATTGATAATGATGATGATAATGATAACAATAATTATAATAAAAATAACGATAATACTGACACTAGTAATGATAATAATCCTCATCATCAATCATCCTCATAATAATGACAACAACAACAGCAACACTAATAACAAAAATATATACAATGATAGCAATAATACTATTAATAACGATTGTAAAAGAGAAACAGGAGGTTGATGAGAGAGAAACAAGAAAGAGGAACATGGAAGAAATTGATTACCATGAATGAGACGGAAATAGATGTTTTTGTTTAATTTATATTGTCATCAGTTGTATTTATGAATTGACGAATGATTTAATCAAATGTCAAGCTCGCTAGCTAATACGTATGTGGTCTTTTCTAGTGATACATTGTTACATAAATAAATGCAGTACCGCTTTCGAAAGGTTAATATAACTCTCACTCTCTCTCTCTCTTTCTCTCTCTCACTCTCTTTCTCTCTCTTTCTTTCTCTTTCTCTCTCTTTCTTTCTCTCACTCTCTTTCTCCCTCTTTCTTTCTCTTTCTCTCTCTCTCTCTTTCTCTCTCTCTTTCTCCCTGTTTCCTCCCCCCCCTCTCTCTCTTTCTTTCTGTCTCTCCCTCTCTCTCTCTCTCTCTCACTCCCCCCCCTCTCTCTCTCCTTTCTTTCTCTCTCTCTCTCCCTCCCTCCCTCCCTCCCTCCCTCCCTATCTCTCTCTCTTTCTCGTTCTCTCTCTCTCTCACACACATACACACACATACATACAACACACTCACATATCCACAGCAAAATGCAATATCTTTCTTTTTCGCAGATAAGGCAATGAAAAAGTTATGGCCAGAGGAATAATTGAAATTTACTAGAGCTGTATATTCACGCAGGGAATCTAGAGCTACGAGAGACAGGAGAGTCGGTCTAAGTCTCTTCCTTAAAACTGAGGCTCTGATACTCAAAAACTCAGCTCGTCCCGAAGCTCCCTTCAAACCGGCTTACTCCCGTTTGGATCGCATTCCGATCGCACTTTCCCATGTCGGGTGCACCTAGGGTGGCTTCAGAACGCCTTTAATGTTGCCATAACTACATAATAACATTGAACAAATTCTCTAACGATTATAGATTATAGATCCTCATTGCTCGCGGAAAAAAATAGCAGGA
>BOPN01004885.1:97500-111779 GCA_017312705.2 Penaeus japonicus | reverse complement strand
AAGAGAAGAGAAGAGAAGAGAAGAGAAGAGAAGAGAAGAGAAGAGAAGAGAAGAGAAGAGAAGAGAAGAGAAGAGAAGAGAAGAGAAGAGAAGAGAAGAGAAGAGAAGAGAAGAGAAGAGAAGAGAAGAGAAGAGAAGAGAAGAGAAGAGAAGAGAAGAGAAGAGAAGAGAAGAGAAGAGAAGAGAAGAGAAGAGAAGAGAAGAGAAGAGAAGAGAAGAGAAGAGAAGAGAAGAGAAGAGAAGAGAAGAGAAGAGAAGAGAAGAGAAGAGAAGAGAAGAGAAGAGAAGAGAAGAGAAGAGAAGAGAAGAGAAGAGAAGAGAAGAGAAGAGAAGAGAAGAGAAGAGAAGAGAAGAGAAGAGAAGAGAAGAGAAGAGAAGAGAAGAGAAGAGAAGAGAAGAGAAGAGAAGAGAAGAGAAGAGAAGAGAAGAGAAGAGAAGAGAAGAGAAGAGAAGAGAAGAGAAGAGAAGAGAAGAGAAGAGAAGAGAAGAGAAGAGAAGAGAAGAGAAGAGAAGAGAAGAGAAGAGAAGAGAAGAGAAGAGAAGAGAAGAGAAGAGAAGAGAAGAGAAGAGAAGAGAAGAGAAGAGAAGAGAAGAGAAGAGAAGAGAAGAGAAGAGAAGAGAAGAGAAGAGAAGAGAAGAGAAGAGAAGAGAAGAGAAGAGAAGAGAAGAGAAGAGAAGAGAAGAGAAGAGAAGAGAAGAGAAGAGAAGAGAAGAGAAGAGAAGAGAAGAGAAGAGAAGAGAAGAGAAGAGAAGAGAAGAGAAGAGAAGAGAAGAGAAGAGAAGAGAAGAGAAGAGAAGAGAAGAGAAGAGAAGAGAAGAGAAGAGAAGAGAAGAGAAGAGAAGAGAAGAGAAGAGAAGAGAAGAGAAGAGAAGAGAAGAGAAGAGAAGAGAAGAGAAGAGAAGAGAAGAGAAGAGAAGAGAAGAGAAGAGAAGAGAAGAGAAGAGAAGAGAAGAGAAGAGAAGAGAAGAGAAGAGAAGAGAAGAGAAGAGAAGAGAAGAGAAGAGAAGAGAAGAGAAGAGAAGAGAAGAGAAGAGAAGAGAAGAGAAGAGAAGAGAAGAGAAGAGAAGAGAAGAGAAGAGAAGAGAAGAGAAGAGAAGAGAAGAGAAGAGAAGAGAAGAGAAGAGAAGAGAAGAGAAGAGAAGAGAAGAGAAGAGAAGAGAGGAGAGGAGAGGAGAGGAGAGGGGAGACACGACACGTGAGATAAGAGACAAGGGAAAAGGGAGGAGAAGAAAGGAGAGAAGAGAGGAGAGGAGAGCAGAGAGGCGAGGGGACATGAGACACAAGACAGAGAGATTAGAAGAGAAGAGAAGAGGGGAGAGAGGTAGGGGAGAAATATAAAGCTTACACATATAGCGATCAATTGGAGAGAGGAGAGGAGTGAAGAGAGATGGGAGGGGAGAGGAGAGGAGAGGAGAGGAGAGAGGTAGAAGAGATATAGAAAGATTATACATACAGCAATAGATTGGGATAGAGGAGGGGAAGGGAGACAAGAGAAGAGAGGATGGGAGAGAAGAGGAGAGAGGTAGAGTAGAAATAGAAAGATTACAGATATTTAATCAGAAAAAGGGAGTATGAGAGAAAACAGAGACAAACATCAGCAGAGGAAAAGAGGTATAAAAAAAGTGGAAGGGAAATACTGAACAAGATGAATATAAAAAAATATAGATGGAGACAGAAGAAAAGGATGGATAATGTGAACAGATAAATAGAGGGTATGTGTTGACTGAGATAGAGATATATTTGTAGACTTTGGCTCATTTGAACCAGATACCCAGGCCACTTTGGGTCAGTTGTAGCTAAAAAAAAAAAGTTGGGTGAGCTGTAAATCAACAGGTTAATGCTGGGTCAACTGTAGTTCAATGTACAAGAGTTGGTTGAGCTGTAGGCCAAAGCTAGGTCACCTGTTGTTTAAAAGGCAAGTTTGGATTAACCCTCTCTGGACGGGTGGTACACTACAGTACCACTAATTCAAGGGCCCGGTGGCCGGGTGGCACCATATGGTGCCAGTTATTTAATTGATTTAGGCCTAAGCGTTCGAAAGCCCCGGCATTGTGACATGCAAGGCTGGAATGCCCCCGTTGTGAGTGGGTTAACCCTATGACGACGGTGCGTCACACCCGTGTGACACAGCCAAACTCCCGATGCCGGGGCGTCAAGCCAGTGTGACGATTTCAATGCAATATTGCAATCGCCCGGCATTGGGGTCTTCGCGTAGCGAGTGCCCCGTCGGGAAAGGGTTAATGGCCATATCAAGCTTATTTGTAATTTCTAATAATTAGTTGAAATTAGACTCATCTGCCTTTTAGTTGTGTATGGAAATAATAATAAAACATGGTGAAAATATAGTAATCTTAATTATCTGAATATTTGTAAACATAACACATAAATAGTATTTATAAATCACAGCTAAAGTCTACCTTTATACTGCATGGCCATATGCTGCTTTGTGGCTGCAGATGCTCTAAAAGGTATTACTACTGACAAAATCCTGTCAGTGACATCAAGTGATCCTTGCACCAGCCCTTCAATTCTGTTCAAATGTATACACACACCAATGTTTGGATTGACAAAGTTAATGCTGTGGGCACACATACCATTCTGGACATTGTGAATATGCCATCCAAGTCATTGGAAATGAGTGGGAGGTATTACAGCCATCCAGGTCTCAATAATTTCAATGCAGGTCCCAAGCAGGTGCTACTTTATGGGTGAAGCAAGAATTGCTGGTCTACACAACGTGTCGTAAGTCATTAAGGATCTCAGGATTCACCAGAAAATACTTTGAGCACACCAGGGAGTTGGATGTTACATTTATCAGCCAGAGGATGTGATATCCAGCACATTCACCAAATAAGGAAGGTCCAACTTGATGCAAGTAAAGTCAGCTATAATTCAACAGGCCAAAGTTGATCAGCTGTAGTTAAATGGACTAAAGTCAGCTGTAGTTCACTAGGCCATCATTATGTCAGTTTTAGCTCAACTAGTGTGCTGGGCCAATTGTAATTCAATTAATCTGAGATTTCTGTAATATTCATACCTTCAGTCCAGATAAAATCAATTAAGGAGAGGTTTTCAAACCTTCCTATTAATGCTAGACTATAATTGTTAGAACATTTTATTTTAACTTTTTGTAAATATTATTTTCATGTGTAGTAGGACATAAAAACAAGGTTATTGGTACAAACTTTATTATGGACGGCATTTATATATATATGCAACATGACTAGATTAAATGTGCACAATGTACATGACCTGATATGCTATGGAACATAAAAGCATTTAGTCCTTTTCACAAATACATACATACATATATATAGAGATAGATAGATAGATATAGATATATATGAATATAGATATAGATATAGATATAAATATATAAAGATATAGATATAAATATATATATAGATATAAATATATATAAATATATATATATATATATATATATAAATATATATATATATATATATATATATATATATATATAATATAGATAGATAGATAGATAGATAGATAGATAGATAGATAGATACATACATACATACATACATACATACATACATACATACATACATACATATACATACATACATACATACATACATACATACATACATACATACATACATACATATATATATATATATATATATATATATATATATATATATATATATATAAATATATATATATATATATATATATATATATATATATATGTATATATATATATATATATATATATATATGTATATATATGTATATATATGTATATATATGTATATATGTGTATATATATGTATATATGTGTGTGTGTATATATATATATATATATATATATATATATATATATATATATATATATATATATATATATATATATATATATATATACATATATATATATATATATATATATATATATATATATATATATATAATATATATATATTTGTGAGGGCATCATGAAACAAATGTAAATGAGATCATTTTGATTAAATTAGACTTTTCAGGTCAAATTTGGCTTTGTGTGCATGTGCTTATGTGTAATTATGTGTCTGTGCTTGTGTCTCAGATCTGTGCATGTTAATTAGCACATGCATGGTAATAACACTTGTATAGTTTATCAACATATAGGCTCACTGCAATATAAAGTTCTCCTGGCGCTCAACAACATCAGACATGTGGCTCATGACAGATGCAATAAAATCATTGAAATCCCTCTTTACGCTTCCACTATCATCATCCAAGTGGGTGTCTATTTTGGAGATCTTGTTGAAGGAATTTGCTGAAATTGGGAACAGAGATGAATTTCATGTTGGCTAAGAACTATTTTGATTCAAATCCCAGAGTTTAATATGAGTAAGAAGAGGTAGAGATATACTGCTTATGTTTACAATTATTCATTTGAGATATGAGTTTTAACACCAGTGAGATAGAATTTATACAAATTCTGGCTTGATAAAAAAAAATAATAATAAGTAAAACATTTCTCATTGAGACTTTGAAGGAGTTGAAAAAATGTAGTAGTATAAATATGTTCATTTCAAAAAGTGAGAATAGCACAAAAGATATGAAATAGGTGTTTTCACACATTTGATGTGTAATGTGAATGAAAATATTGTGAACTACTCTATCATGACCTAAATTATGCACAATTTAAATCAACATACAATAAGTCAAGAGATTGGATCCATTGTGATAAAATCTAAAAATGAGGCTGAGTACAAGAAACTGGACAAAATAATCATAATAATAAAACAAATATTAGGGAAAATTTTATTATTCCCAAAAACAAAAGATAAACAAATACACCATAGATTTTTCATGCAGAGAAAGAAAGAACCAAATCTAATAAAAACATAACAACTTATTACTCACAAAGTTTTGCTCCCTTCCCTTTGGCTCCCGGTTTGAAGTGGCAGAACACTACACACTGAGCATCACTTATGTCCTGTTGTTCAGCAAAGTGCGTGTACAGATTGTCAAGGACTCGTGTGTGTTCTTCTCGCCCTGGGCTATACACAAAGACAATGCCCTGTGCCCCTTGCTGAATGACAGGCCAGCAAGTCTCGTACCTAGTGAGAGAAAGAGTTTGAAATGATGAGTCAAAAGGGTGTATTTATAGGGATTTAACTTCCAGTATGAATTGGAAAAATGTGTTACATACTAGTCACTTAGTTCAGTTCAAACAAGATCTGTTACAAATCAATATATAATAATTGATATACTAATAATAAATGCATAAGAAATCTGTACACAAAGGAAATAACTGCAAGAAAAAATTCATTCTTACGTTCTATCTCCGCTGATATCCCACAGTTCAACTTCGACGCTAGATGCAGTATTGTTGTAGGCTACATTAGGCACTTCAAATTCCAGAATCCTGCAGCCTTTTGTGGGTCTGTACTCCCCACTTCCCACTTCTCCAGCCTCACTCAGAAAATTGGTAAGAGTTGTTTTCCCACACTGGAAAAGAAAATAAATAAGTCACTTATTTATACATTTTTAGTTATGGTTACAAAAACTCTAATCTACATACTTCTCTTTTATTTCAGTATCATCAAGCTGTCTACATTTGGTTTCTAACATTGTGGCCAAATTCATATATAAAATGCAGCATGTAAATTATGAAAGAAAATTCCAAGAACAGAAGCTAGTTTTTTCCCAACAAAGGATTTTTTGAGATGCAAAACAGAAGTTGTTTCTGGAGAGGATCATTTTCTAGTCATGTGACATGTGCTATATATTTAAGATATTGAGGTTTGCAGAAGTTCTTGATTTTCATTATTCATTTTGAAAGTCTAACTTTTTTCTGCAGTCAGCATACTGGTATCATTATTGTCCTTTGGAACATTTGAATGTTTAATACTACCTTTAGTTATTCTTTGTGGAAAACCATGCCATACTGATTCCAATTTCAGTATATCATATTATTTATCATATAGTATTTAGAAGAAAATCTAGAATCATTTTGGGTAATGGTCTGGATATTGTGCTCATGACAAAGACTGAATGATAATTCTTGTCTAGACTCTTTAATACTTTCTTACATAGGTAAGTTATTATAGCTGATAACCATGACTGAAGCACTTTTACCAATGTCCATATTATTGATAGAAGGAGTAAAATTGCATTTATTAGCTTGTTAGAATTTGCATATTTTAGTTGCTCTGCATAGATTTTGTCTGTTGCATGACTTTGCATTTGTTATTTTTGGGAGAGTTAATGGTTTTGATCAATTCTTCTTTATTTGGACTTTCTTCATTCACAGGAATTTCATTTGAAGGTAGACTATAGTTGAACAAATGGGGATTCTCAACTTCAGGCTGTATGTCAATCCCTCCCTCTGCAAAGTATGATTCAAAATGTTGTGCAAGTTTTTTGGATGCAATTAGAAGCCAATTAGATTCCTTCTTCCTTTCAGAACTCAGCTTCAACATCATGTGCTTCAGCCACTATGTTTTTGGCTGCTGCCTTTTTGCTGAAATATGCATCTTTTATTTTATTACAAAGCTTTTCCTCATTCTTGTTTAGTTTTACTCATTCTTCTCTATTCTTGCAGTTCTTAAAAACTTTTATCATTTCAAGGAATGTTTCATTGACCAAAGACTTTGACTTTTGCCTCTTTGGAATTACGATGATGATTAAATACCAGCTGTGATTCTATCACACAGTTCATTGATGTCTTTCACATCACTGGTAATTCCTATAGTAGCTTCTAGAACTTCAGAGTAGAGTTTCATTACTTCTTTTTCAACTTTGTGCTATTTGATGTCAGGCACACTTGAGGAAATGTTTTCTTTGAGATGTCTTTGATGGAACAATATAGCCCATAACACTAACCTTGTTGTCAGAATAGAATCCATCACCAACACTAATAAACTTAGCAGTTGTTGCAGAATTATCTGATAAACCATTCCCATAGGATGCAGTCAAGCTGTCTTTTGTGGCTAGTTGGAACAAAATTGAAGCATATATCTCTAAGGAATGATAAGGAACTGCTTATCAGAAACCTTGCCTAGGAGGTCAAAAGCCATTTCTAAGCAAATTACTTTCTTTCTGCCTACCAAGCCCCTATTAAACCACTGAAATATTTTTGTGGATGGCATGTTGTCCTGACTGCCACCTGGCAATCTGGTAGCCTTCCCCCAGACCTGCTGAAGGGTGTGGTCATCCTGCTGTGGAAGGGCAAAGCGGATCACTGGAATTGCAGCATTCATTGAGGCATCACACTGTTCAGTGTACCTGACAAGGTGCTTACTATTATCTTCCTGAGATGCATCTGAGACTGAAACCATCTGGATTCACTCCTGGCTAATTAACAATAGACCTTATTCAAGCCATTGTATGGCAATGTTGTGATTTCATTCATAGACTTCTTGTAGCCTACACTGACTTCAAGAACACATTCAACTTTGTGCATCATGAATCATTATGCGTAGTTCAAAAGAATTCTGACTACGATGAAATTAATAGAAAGCTTATATACTGGAACTGAAAG
Source organism: Penaeus japonicus (assembly GCA_017312705.2). NCBI lineage: Eukaryota > Metazoa > Arthropoda > Malacostraca > Decapoda > Penaeidae > Penaeus > Penaeus japonicus. Next base: position 104,277 of record BOPN01004885.1, on the reverse strand, counting down.
TGCTGCAAAGTGTGGTTGAGGCATGTATAGCTTCTTCAGTGTAAATTGCAGAGTGATGTAGGCACTAAAGCTTTATAATACTTGCATGGACTGGACAATGGGTAAAGCTATCATCCAAAGTTAATGCAAAGGAACTCTGGGTCAATGACCTTGGCTTTGATGATGTTGCCAACTTCTTTGGGTCTAGAGATATTCTGGAGTAAAACCAAAGTCCAACACTTAGGGGGGGTCTACTCAGTTCATATATGCTTATGGTAGAGACATCGTAGTTTTACACATCTTGGTAGTGTAGTCGATGATGCTGGGCTGTCAGACCAGGAAGTCAACAGACTAATTGGCCTTGTGGCAGGAGTCAACAGGAGTATTTGGAGACGCCAACACCTGTGCAGAAGGACCAAGCTAAGCAGCAAAACCTGGATCATATCCATGCCTTGCAGTCTCGTCTTGATGCTTTTAGTAGCAGGTCATCATGTCAAACTGTGAGGCCTATTACTTACACAATATGGAACTACCAATTCAAGCTATACGGACTCTCAGCTCAATCCTCTGAGGATGATCCCACCCATCAGGTTGTCACCTCTAGATATAACCGTAAGTGGGACCACCAAGAAAATTGTAGCTCGGGAAGGTTAATTATACTTAGTGTGAATCATTTACAATGGGCCATGCCATTGCCTAGCAGCTCACCAAGAGTAAAAACACAGGGTGGATGGAGAATTATGCCCTCCTTGGCATCACATCCCCTAATTCATTATGCTTATGGAGGGCATGAAATCTGCCAAGGAAAATGCTGAGTAAAACCAAGAACAACAAAAACAGTATGGTTGGTATGTGTGCCTTGTATGATTCACTTCATTCTTGGCTTTACATTGAACAAAGAATTGGCTATGAAGAAACCTTATTTTAACGCATTAACAATGAGTGACGTGTTTTTTCGTCATACATGATGCAGGAGCTCTTGCCTGACGATGGGCATCATGACATTCAGGGATTTTGGATCACTATGTTATTTTATTGTCCTATGAGTAATGAGTGAGTGATGTTGACAACTGCAGTCATAATTATTATAACTGCCGTAATATTAAGCAAAATGGGTTTCAACTCCCATCCAAAACCTAGATGGCACCACTTTCTTCTAGCACCAGCAGGAGAAAGAGCCTTGAATGGCACCCATCTACGGTCTCTAGCAAGCGCTATCGTGATGGCACACAGCAAGTTGCTGACCTCTTGCTCTAAAGTACAACAGATGAAAGATGTGCAAGCAGAACAAGAGGAGGAAGATGTCTCACACCATGCTCAATGCCTACAATGTGCCCCTGTGCCAGTATGGATGCCTTTTATTGTGGCACTCACTGTCAAAAGCACAAGTTTCCTTCCTCTTCCCTATCTCTTCATGTTATCTCCATTTTGGAAGGTTATAAGTTTCGTGTTCGTCCGTGACAGCACACAAATAAGAAAAAATAAAGTTGATTTTTGTCCTCCCCTAAAACAGCAATACTTCTATCACATTGAGTATAAAGATAAAAATGAGTTGATATGGATCCTGAACTTCAATTTTAGTCAACTGCAGAACTGATAGAGCCTGTGATATGACAGATATGTCTCTACAAACAGTAAAACAACAACAAAAAAAAAAAAAAAAAGGCTCTAGCTCTACAATGAGTGACTAAGAGGGAGTGGAAAAAATCAAGGTATGTTGCTGATGCTGCCTCGCTCAGAAATAAAACCCATCTTGGAGCCTGGGTAAGCAAATCTATCCCCCATCGGCAACAGGTTAACCTAACCTAACCTAACCTAAGAAGCCCTTGTTACCAATACTAACCTAAACTAATTGGTTCTTGTAATGTCTTGTTGCCATTACTAATGGCAATGGTACAGATGTATTGCTTAACCCAATCCTGACAGGCCCAGCGATAAGTGGAAACCCCCTACGCCGGGCCTATGCAACATTACATCAGGAACGTCACACTGGTGTTTCACCCCATCATCGGGTATTTAGCCGTGTCACACGGGTGTGACACACCGTCATCATAGGGTTAAGATGTATATAATAGTTGTATCATGCCCTGATATTTAGAAGGGCATGAGAGTTGACAGGTCAAAACAAAGGAAAAAGGCAAACAAAAACAAAGTGTTTTTTTTGTGTGTGACATCTGATTCAATTCATTCTTATCTTTATATTTCAGAAAATCTTGACTGCATAGAAACCTTAATTCTAACCTGACCTAGACATTATCTAATAATACCTTGGAGAGATGATGTAAATGGAGTTGGTCATCAATATCACTGTACAAGTTGCAATCTAAGTCTGTATGAAACTTTAACTGAATCAGACTGCACATATACAAACTATTTCCTGCACAAATAAGCCACTCAATTTCTTGATAAGTGTTATAACTTATGAAAGTCACTTTTGGTTTAGACACAGTATTGTATCCACTATGATTGGAGTGCCACAAACAAGGCAATCCATCAATACATTCGAAATAGCCAATGGAACACATGGTACTAAGTTAGCTAATTAATGCTCATGGAGTGACCTAGAAGGTAGGATTCATCCAATTAAAGCATCGGATATGGGGCATATATTGACTTTTTTGGCCACAAGTTGGGCACCAGTAGTAACTGCTCAGCATAACAGACAGATTTCTTTTAGAAGAAGGGAGCAGAACATGATATATCAAGGTCTTGGCACTCTCTTTAAATCACTTAAGATACTTGGCTTTAATATTTTTTCATGTTACTACATTGTGAGGCTTTTATCTTATAATCCTAGTAGATCAGCACAATATGCTGTTTAAACTAACTCGGACAGAACTATTACATATATATATATATATATATATATATATATATATATATATATATATATATATATATATATATATATATATATATATATATATATATATGTATATTTTTTTTTTTGGGGGGGGAGGGGGGAATGGCAATCAACTATTCACAACTAAAGAAATAATAAAGAGATGTACCTACTGCTATAAGTACCATTGCACAAAGCACCCACACTGGCACAGGGACATATTGCAGCCACTGCACATGGTCTGGTTCACTCTTCTCATTCTGCCTACACTATCAAGCTCTGTGTCATCGCTCTCTGAATCTAATGCTTGGTAGAGACTATGAATAAGCGCCCTTTAAGACTTTCTTCCCTGCCAGTGATATAAGAGAGTGATATCCTCTGTTTGTGATTGTAAACTAAACTTATTTTGGTAAATATTATGGTAATCATAGTAATTATAATGATCATTTCTATTGTCAGTAACTAAATATAAACATTGCACTTGGCATGATTGTAAAAAATAATAAGAGAAAACACATTCGCTACACCAGTATCCAATGAGTTCATCTTTACAGAGTGGCCCAAAAGGGGGGTCCAAGAAGTGGCAGAGCTTCCCCTTGGCTAGGCACATGTGATGAGATGGGACAGGTTACATTGGGTTATGATTAGGACGGGTCAGTTTGGACTGAATTGGGTCAGGTTAGGTTGGGTTGAATTGGGTTGGGCCAGTTAGCATACCATGTTTAGGTGCAATGATTTAGCTGTAAAGCATGACTCAAAGCACTGAATTATTAGATACCAAAAAAGTGGTACTGATGGATTCCTCTCACCCTCTTCTATTCATATATAGTGGATATAATCCATGATTCCACCCCTATACCCCACAATCTGGGCCCTGACAGTAGAGAGGGCATAGAGTAGATAGGGTAAATTGCAGGATAATATATGAATAAATAAAATGCATTGGTATATGACACACATGTACTTTAGTTTTATCATATATCTGTCTACTTTAAAATAAAAATCTAAAAGATGGGGTTCCTTTACGATTTACTCACCCCCATGAGGTACCGCGTGCAATAGCAGTCATCTCACAAAGCAATTTTAGGAGGGAATTTTGAATGTGCTGTTTTCAGGGTATTTTTGTCTATAAAATCCTAACCCAATGACCAACCTAACCTCATCTAGTTTTGAAGTTAGCCCTAGCCAAAGAGAAATTTTGCCCCCCCCAACCCCCACATTTTTATAGCACTTTGTGATACTTACCTTGATTTTATGGAGTCTTTATTTTGGTTTCTATACATGGAGTTGGGATTGGTTCCTTTTGAATATATCATCTATGTGTATCCCACATCACTAATATATTTCTAGTACAGGTACCAATACCACTAACACACACACACACACACATACACACATAGGTCTTCATGATGCAACAACCAACTCAAAACTTGCTCAACTCAATCTTGTGGATTCACTAACAGTAAGGAACACAAAAGTACTATGACTGGCCAGTTGATCTATAGGTGACCCTTCTTGGCAGTCGTCTATTGAAGAATTAAACATCCTAATATTATTCTTAAATAGATAGATACCTCCTTTTTAAGTAAGTGCACATCCAATAAAACAAAAAGGCATCAATCGATTGTCTATCAGTGCAGGATGAAAGTTGAAAAACATGATCTGTAATGAGAGCCCTCCCCTATTCAAGCCTATATTGTGGGGTATGGGGGTGGGATCAAGAGTAATATTCACTTTATATGAGTAGTATAGGGTGAGAGGAATCCATCAATACTACATTTGTGGAATTTTGTAATCCGGTACTATCTGTACTACCTATCCTGTTATACCAAGAACTTTATAATGACTGCGGTGAAAAAAAATGGATAATCAATCTCTCATGGATATATTACACTAATCTAAACTTGTTCTTCACAGTTTTTACTTTATTTCCATAGCTTTTTTTCAGCATATCACAAGTCTAACAATTCAGCAAAAATATATGACCAAAGGGGATGAAATGACTGCTGTAACTAGGTTAATTGCGTTAAACATTGAACTGGTTGATCAATGACATATAAAACCCTTATCATACATATTTACTTCTCAAATTTCAAATGGAGTCTAATATGCAAGTTATTGAGTAACTTTCGTAGAAAAGATAAATAAAACATAAGCATTAATACCACACTTGGTAGTATCATTAAGCAAATTCTAGAGAAATTAATTCAAGAATATTAATCAAAACCGGACTCTTACCTCAGGAGGGCCGACCATCACTATTTTCACTTTATTCGACATGCTGTCCTTATAAGTCTTCCAAAAATGTTGTATTTTTCTTCTTCTCCACAAATTACACAAGTACTTTTTATATTTAGATACTACGAGGAATTGGCCAGACGATCAGCGTAGAACTTCAAATTGGTTTGTTTACCTTCTCTGGTATGTCAAGGACTGCGGGGCTAATTCTTTAATTTTCATTTTGTCTATTACTTGCCATATTTATGTGTGAAAAAATAAATAATATATTGCCCTACAATATTACCTTCATTCTTCATTGTATAGGCCATTATTTTTTTCTTCAGCACTATGCACTAGTGTTGTAGTAGTTTGATTATTACTATGACACAATAAAATTTTGCCTTTACATTTATCAGTGGTAGGTAAATAAGTTAACCTATAAATAAGTTATATCGTATTGTATTAAATCAAGAAATGTAACTATTTATTTTATACCTGCAGTACCTAATACCCAATTGTTTACACTATAAGCGTCAGAAAGTTGAAAAGGCTATTGAGTTCCTTATTTCTGATTTCGATATAGTTTTTGTAGTACAGAATTCCCCAAATAGCCGTATCTGAAGGTGTTAGGTCAACAGAAGCAGACGAAAACCATGTAGCTGTCAAGTGTAATGATTTTATTGGTGATTCAAGAGCAAGCTAATGGTCTGCTCTACCATAATCGTCTCGTTGAGATCATTTAGCTCCTGTCAAGCTGTTACTCTTGCCTATTAATAGTCATGGGGATACGAGAATGTTGTTCCGCTTTCCTGGGAGGACTTCCTGATCCTGCCCTGCCACTCATGCCCTCCATGGCACTGGGTATGATATTTGCTGCCCTTATTCTTGTTATATTTTACAAGAAGGAGAACAAAGTGCCTTTGAAAATCGCTGTTTTGGAGATCCTTCGGAAGGTGTTCTATCTGTTCCCAACCCCAGACCACTCTGAGTCGCAGTCTTGCAGGAACTCCAGTTGTGTCCGATGCTGTAAGTACAAAGAGCTTGAACACCAAATTGTGGATAAATGGAGAGTGTTAGACTCAAAGACTCAGGAGTCCACTTCAGCAAGATTACAAGATGCTGTGCAGACAGTGGCAAGGAGGTTGGTCACATCTTCGGAGAACTCAAGAGAAGATGGAACAAGAGACGTACAGAGAGAAAAATCACTTCGCTCAGCCTTCCAGAAGCCCACCATATTTTCTATGGATTTAGCAGCCAACCCTTACTGGAATGAGTTTGATGTCTATGCAATGGAACTAAAACTCTTGAAGATCAACTTCAGTATCATCTTAAAGGAGTTTGAGTCTGTCTTTGAGGCCATGAAGGGTGGCGACAATTGGGGCTGGAAGCTGAATGATGTCCCTCGTGGTCACTGGTGCATCTTCCCCTTCATTGACCAAGGTGTTGTCAATGAATCAAACTGCAGGAGGTGTCCCAACACATCAACGATGATTGGTTCGCTGCCATCAGTCATGAAGGACTGTGTGTTTGGCAATGCCTGCTTCTCAGTGCTTTATCCGGACTCACACATTGAGCCTCACTATGGCCCCACCAATCTACGTCTGAGGTGCCATTTAGGTGGGATGATATTGGTTTTCTTTCCTTTTGTTGTGAATATTTTCTACAGATAAGATAAAGCCTTTAATTTTTGTACATCATGATAGATTTTTTCCCCCTTAAGCATATTGATGATTTGT
>BOPN01004885.1:77500-92500 GCA_017312705.2 Penaeus japonicus | reverse complement strand
TAGGAACGACGGCAGGCCACTCCTAACACCCTGCCAACTCCAGCTAGACACGGTCTACCTAGACACCCAGGTTATTTCTCGGAAGATAAGAGGAGGTTTTCAGATATAGGTATTAACCTGACAACGCAGGCAGGATCTGGACATTTTGTCCTGATAGGACCAAGCAATGATATTGGTACCATGGCTTCGAATACCAAGATTAAAATCCTAGATGGAATCCCCACATTGACCAAAAAACAAGAACTGAATACTCTGATGTTTGGCTATGGCATTCACTTACTACGAATAATAGACATGAATGCCACATTTTTGTCTTACCAAAAACACTGCAAGATGCTCACAGGATTATGTCATTCGACTTCCGACGTAAAACTCCTGACCTCAGGTTTTCCCCCCAGATGCCTCTTGAGACGAAAGCTAAAATGATTATTGTGGCGAAGAAAATAGACTCGTGTATCACCAGCCACTCGAATGAAGAAATTAAGGAAGAATTGACAAACAGCTGAATACAATAAATAGACGAAATGTACAAGATGCCAGAGCATGGGATTGTTAAGATACGATTCCCAGATATTCAGACAGCTAAAGTGATTAAAGATCAAGGACTCATCCGCCAATTACAGTATAAACTCCTGGCTCCAGATCGAGGAAGAACGGTTCACGAGAGTAAGTCAGTGCGTGAATTACTATGAATATGGTCATGTCAAGGAAAAATGTACTAAGAAGAATTCAGAAAAATGCAACAAATGCGGTCAAACCAGACATTGGTTTACTGCATGTAAAAGCACCACTAAAAATCTTAAACTGCGGAGGCGATCATAGAATGCTCTCTGGAAGTTGCCCGATAAGAAGGAAAGAAATAACAAAGGTTGAAGCAAAGAAGCAAGAAAAGCAAACACAGAAAGAGAGTAGACTGCTGAGTGAAGCGGTCAAAAACACGACAAAAGCAGCTGCCAAGGTCGAGAAAACGATCGAGTAGACAAAATAAAGCCACAGCCGAAATAACAAAAACGGCTATCAAGGAAACATAACCACTGATCATGCAACTGCCTAACAATCTGGATGTAAAGACACTGATGCATGCGCACCTGGCCAACCTTGCACAACTTGGCTGCTTTGCCGAACAAGCAAAGCTAGCCTTGAAACGGAACAACCTCCCAGAAATGGACCTTCCTAACGACGTGAACTCGGCAGGCATCCTAAGGGTTATGCTTCCAGCAGAACCTTCAGCCGCCCCAAAAGAACCCCCTGAAGTACACAGCCGAAAAGAACATAACAAACGACAGTATCGATGATGAAGATGTTGCAGAATACATCAAGAATGGCAGGATGAAATCCTCCTACAATAATCAGAAGATCAAATCTGATGATTGTGCCAGCATCATCGACAGAAGAATTAGCCTCCCTAAATCTCGATGGTGTGATTATTACCTCCTCGACCCTGGAACCTACAGGAAGAGCAGAACGTCCTCAAGTGGACTATGGTTCGTAGGAACGAACTGTCAAGCATGCACAGGGCCATGAATGCAGCCATAGTCCTGATAAACAGTCATGGTTTAAAGCAGTGGTTCTCAACCTAGGGGTCGCGACCCCTCGGGGGGTCGCGAGATGCTTTTGGGGGGTCGCGAGATGATGTTAAAAAAAAAAAAATAGTATTATGGTCGACTTTTGTTTTAAGGCTGTCAAAATAATTCTGCTCATAAATTTCAAACAAATAATAAACTGAATGTTTAAATTTCAGTACATAAAACTTTTTTTTTTCCTTTCATTATTATTTTACAGTAGCTACTTACGAACTGTTACGCAACCTTAAGAATAACGCTGGAAATGAGAGCCGGGCGGGACAACAGTAACACCAGGGACCTTCACAAAAACTAAAACTAAATACTAGTGATTCCCCCAATTATTACACTAACAACTTTCTATGCTTCAGAAAGGAAAATGGCTATGCTTTACAATGGTGTCATTAATTTTAAGCTAGCATTATTAGTTATGGAAGGTACGATTTATCGCCATAAACAACTTTTACGTTAAATTTGACAGCACTGGAGCAGGGGGTGTACGTCCGCCAGTCCGCGTGATTCTCATACGAGTAGAATATTCCCTCGCTAATGCTAGTTTTATCGTAACTTACTCATGTTTTGTAATTTTATTTTTCCACTTTAAGCAAGAATTTTTCTGGAAAGGCCGAAGGCAAACATGTCCAGGTTGCAGCTTTCGGTCCTCGAGCCACTGAATAGTGTCAAATTAATATTTATAATTTTTTTCCACCCTTCCCATTATATTATACAATATACTTGTAATTGTTTTAATATGTTACTCACATTTCCTAGAAACCTCATCCAAGACCGAGCTATCCCCTCCCCATCTCACTGTCAACTTACACTGCACACGTTTAGTACCTGTGTTAACCAGTCCTGAGCTCCGTTGGTGCACACTGAGTGAACGTGACCAGGCTGCTAGATGCTTAATAATGATGCATCACCAATTTACAGTAGAATTTTCACTTTTGCTTGATACTCAGAGTCTCAGAGTACGTGATGCTTAAAACTAAATGTCAGTATCCATACTTTCAAGTTTATCTGGTATTTGAATAATAATTGATATTTTATCTGTCTTATTATTATATGGCATTTACCCTCGGCAGCCCAGGATGGCATCGCATGAGTCGAGTTAGTCGACGGTGAATCTTTCCTCAGTCACAGCTGCCTCGTCTGTGTGTGTAGGCACATTTTTGCTAGAAGCTATATACATATATGCAACATGGAGCGATGGATAATCCGAAGGACTGCAAACAGGGAAAAAACATCAGATATTGACAACAGTGTCTCAGAAACAACTGGACGAAATTCACATATATACATCTGTGTGTGTGTGTGTTTGTGTGTGTGTATGCAGAAAAAAAAACACTATACACAAAATATATTTATTGAAAATGAAACGACAGTTTCAAGATACATCTGGATCTCATCTTCAGGTCTAAGGAGGAGGACAGAGAGTACATAAGGGGGCAAGGGGGGGGCAACACGGTACAGACTTATACATACACTTGATTTGACTTATATACGACTGACTCATTTAACTTCAACCAGAGCAGCACCTGCTCCTGATTGCTCCTGACTGCAACCTCGAATCTACAAGAAGCTACAAGAACTCTTTCAAGAAAGAGTAAATCCAACAATCTGAGTGGGTTACTTTCATAGCAAGCCAAGAAGAAGAAGAATCTAGCAAAAGAGGTTACCTGTATGCCGAAAGAACCCAAGGGAGTTACCTTTTTTGCTAAAGGACCTGGCATAATCCTAAAGAAGTTACCTTCATAGCAAGGAATTTGACACTCAGCTCTCTCGAGCCAAGCACCTGGTTGCTTTACGAGAAATTCTTGTAGGCACACACCTGCCCCCCCCCCTGTCCTCTACCACCACCTTTCGGCATTAGGATAACGCCGTTTGTTTCCAAAGGCGAAGACCGGGGTCTCAAAGGGGGATACTGGAGGAAATAGTGATGTGCTTCGCCTCAGCCATCCCTCCAAGGGGACCTGCAACTTGCTCCATCCCTGGAAAAGGGCCCTATAAAACCCCTGCGAGGCCATGATTCGGCAGCAGATGGCCTCTTGCTCATGAGCCCTTAGCTCGGCTACTGTACTGCTCTCAACACGTGTCCTTTTGACACTTGTTGATTTTTATTGTAAATTTTATTGTCTTTTATGGGTTGCGGGACGTGGTTAAGTCATGGCCAGGCCAAAGAATAACGGGGGAATAAGGGAGGAGGAGAGACCTTTTTTGTTTCTAAATAAAGAATAAAAACTTGATCGGAAATATTTCTTTCATATCTTATATGGCAGAACCTGTAAACACTGGCTTAAAAATGCTTGCGTGAATCTAGCCACGCTTGCTCGGCTATGTCCTGCGTAGGTACTTAACTTCTTTTTACACATAAACTGACATGCATTCACACAGAAATAAAATACACTTTACACGTCTTCTTCTGTCTCGCACGTACATGGGTGCTGATCCCTCATCAGCTGGTGGCAGCCTACCCCTATGCAGGACTATTAGTACACGTTACCACGAGCTTTAAGCAGGACTTTGCTTGGGGCAAGGAAATCTTTTGATAAATCACTACAGCCATCTTGGTTAGGCTTAGGGAACGACGGCAGGCCACTCTAACACCCCTGCCAACTCCAGATAGACACGGTCTACCTAGACACCCTGGTTAGGCTTCTCGAAGATAAGAGGAGGTTTTCAGATATAGGTATTAACCTGACAACGCAGGCAGGATCTGGACATTTTGTCCTGATAGGACCAAGCAATGATATTGGTACCATGGCTTCGAATACCAAGATTAAAATCCTAGATGGAATCCCCACATTGACCAAAAAACAAGAACTGAATACTCTGATGTTTGGCTATGGCATTCACTTACTACGAATAATAGACACAAGGAATGGCTACATTGTCTTACCAAAAACACTGCAAGATGCTCACAGGATTATGTCATTCGACTTCCGACGCAAAACTCCTGACCTCAGGTTTTCCCCCCAGATGCCTCTTGAGACGAAAGCTAAAATGATTATTGTGGCGAAGAAAATAGACTCGTGTATCACCAGCCACTCGAATGAAGAAATTAAGGAAGAATTGACAAACAGCTGAATACACAAATAGACGAAATGTACAAGATGCCAGAGCATGGGATTGTTAAGATACGATTCCCAGATATTCAGACAGCCAAAGCGATTAAAGACCAAGGACTCATCCTGTACAATTACAGTATAAACCCGGCCCAGATCGAGGAAGAACGGTTCACGAGAGTAAGTCAGTGCGTGAATTACTATGAATATGGTCATGTCAAGGAAAAATGTACTAAGAAGAATTCAGAAAAATGCAACAAATGCGGTCAAACCGGACATTGGTTTACTGCATGTAAAAGCACCACTAAAAATCTTAAACTGCGGAGGCGATCATAGAATGCTCTTTGGAAGTTGCCCGATAAGAAGGAAAGAAATAACAAAGGTTGAAGCAAAGAAGCAAGAAAAGCAAACACAGAAAGAGAGTAGACTGCTGAGTGAAGCGGTCAAAAACACGACAAAAGCAGCTGCCAAGGTCGAGAAAACGATCGAGAAGACAGCCAAAGCCACAGCCGAAATAACAAAAACGGCTATCAAGGAAACATAACCACTGATCATGCAACTGCCTAACAATCTGGATGTAAAGACACTGATGCATGCGCACCTGGCCAACCTTGCACAACCTGGCTGCTTTGCCGAACAAGCAAAGCTAGCCTTGAAACGGAACAACCTCCCAGAAATGGACCTTCCTAACGACGTGAACTCGGCAGGCATCCTAAGGGTTATGCTTCCAGCAGAACCTTCAGCCGCCCCAAAAGAACCCCCTGAAGTACACAGCCGAAAAGAACATAACAAACGACAGTATCGATGATGAAGATGTTGCAGAATACATCAAGAATGGCAGGATGAAATCCTCCTACAATAATCAGAAGATCAAATCTGATGATTGTGCCAGCATCATCGACAGAAGAATTAGCCTCCCTAAATCTCGATGGTGTGATTATTACCTCCTCGACCCTGGAACCTACAGGAAGAGCAGAACGTCCTCAAGTGGACTATGGTTCGTAGGAACGAACTGTCAAGCATGCACAGGGCCATGAATGCAGCCATAGTCCTGATAAACAGTCATGATTTAAAGGACACAGACAGGCCCAAACTGTTCCCCTACTTGTGCTATCAGAGGAACAGGACTGGAGAAGATGCTGGTGGGATAGCAATAGCAGTCCGAAGAGATGATGAATTTGATGAGATGCTGGCAATAGAGATAGAAACCAGCAGAGGTCCAATAATAGTGGCAACAATGCATCTGCCACCAAGAAAGGCAATTGTTCCACTGGAAGATTTGTACAGTCTGCTTCGAAGAAGATTACCCAGATACATAGTGGGAGACCTCAATGCCAACCATCCAATGCTAAACAACAGAGCAGACAACCAGGTTGGTAATGCTATTGCTCGAATGGTTGCAGATGGAGATCTAATCCACATTGGACCAGACTTCCCTTCCTACATAACAGGGAACAGGCAACCACTCCAGATATTGCACTCTGCAACAGCAAAGCCCACCACATGGCGATGGAACCGGGCCCTACAACCAACATCCTCAAGATGACATCCAACCCAATACTGAAAAGCCTAACTTCTAGCAGATTCAACTTGAGAATGGCTAATTGGGAAGGATTCAAGGAACAGCTCCAGTCGAACCCTGCAGCCAAATTGAGGACTGCAACATTGGAAGAGATCTACGATGATGTCCGAAAGTGGTACAGCGATGCTGAAGCTGCACTCGAGCAACATGTACCAAAGACCAAGTACAGGACTGTCTCCCATCCAAGGCTGATACTAGGTATAAGACTGCTAAATTTACAGTTGAATCACCTGCAGCATTATGCAGGAATTCATGGATGGACACAAGACCTGTTAGCAAGATACAGAACAGAGCAGAGAGGACTCTCACAGAAATGGAAGAGAGCAGCAAACGACCAGTGGGAATACCTTGTCAGGAAAGTCGAATGGGACCAAGAAGACCCACAGACATTCTGGACACGAATAAGAAGCTGAGGGGAAGAAATGAAAGCAGGAGCAGCTACTTCCTCAAAGAACAGGATCAGAAGATCTACGAAGAAGAACAAGAAATTCTGTTCAGAAATTACTGGAAAACTGCTTTAGAATTACAGAAGAAGAAGAGAACTTTGACAGTGATTTCGAGGAGTCCATCACTGAAGAAATAGGAAGACACATTGACCTCCTATCTCCAGAAGCTGCTGCTGATTTCACAAGACTAGGTCCCACCGACCCACTAATGGCCAAGATCAATCCCAGAGATGTCAAATATCCAGAGTTATAAGAACAGAACTGCTCCAGGCAAAAGCAGGATCAACAAGACAATCCTGCAGAATCTTCCTAACAAGTTGCTGAGATTGGCAAACAGATACAATACCTCTCTCACTGCTGGCTATTTCCCTGATTACTTCAAAGAAGCAAGAATCAGGATGATTCCGAAAGCCGGGGAAAATCCAAGAAAAGGGGAGGATTATAGACCTATTTCTCTACTGGAAGTCAATCGACATGATGGCGCTCAGAACTGCCAGAGCTATAGAGACCATCAATGGATACGAAATACAGTGGAAGATCTCGAACAACTTGAGAAAATTCCAAGTCATTCCTGTGGCAAAATTCAAGACTTCAGATCTAATAGTGGACGAGGAAGCCGTCGACTACTGCGACATAGGAAAGATACTGGGCCAACGATCAGCAGAAGAGGAATTCTCCCTCACATAAATGAAAGAACACAGAAAGCAAAACATCAGCTGAGCCAGATCAGAAGATTTCACACCCTGAGTCCCGAAACCAAGCTCTACATTTATAAAGCCCTTGTGCGGCCCATCATGAACACCCGCCAGTGCCTAACCACACCATTTCAAGAAGGCAAACGATGAAGCTACAGACTATTCAGAACCAAGCAGGCAAATGGATTCTGAATATCAGCTTTCCCCAAGAAGTCACCGCACAAGAGATCCATGCAAGACTAAGGATCGAGGCATTCAACAAGAGACTCCACCAGCAAACCAGAAAATGGAAAAGAATCCAAGATGAGGCTGAAGAGCTCTACAATCGCCTCAACTCTCGTCTAGAAGGCAAACATGCCTGGTGGCCCAAAATCCTCACCAGAATCAATGAAATTGAAGAAGTTGAGGCAATCTTCATGGCAGCAGGCATGGGAGGCCGATGAATCGGTAAGGAGGCAACAATCAAGAGGAGAAGACTAAGAAGACAAGATTGAAGAAGTAACATTGGAAGAGGACCTGCATCAAGATCAAGATTCAAAGATTTTTAACAAACTTAACCCACAGGGCTCCATTTCAACTTCAAGCACGACACACCATGCATAGCAGTGACAGGTGACGTGCGAGGTCGGCGTGGACAGAGCTTCGGAAAAATAAATAAACTAAAATAAAAATAAATAAGAGATAAAAAATTCTAATGAATAGTATGCTAGATGTTCTGGTATCTGGCTGCCTCCCGAGGGGTTGATCCGTGGCTTTATTCAGTTACTAAGAGTGCACATGCATGCTATTTCTCTCACTTCTTTCCCATGGTCTTAGAAACGTTATCCTTTCTCCAGTTTTCTCAGCTTTATTTCTATCACTTGATCTCCTCGCAAATTTCATTTCCACTCTCCCTCTAGCTCCCTTCATCACTTCCTCTTCACTTAACATACTTCCATTATTCAAGATAGTCCCGAGGGGTTGACCCGTAGCTTTGTTCGGCTGCCAAGGGCGCACCTGCACTCTATCCTCCAACTTCTTTCTCCTAGCAGACCTAAAATAAAAAGCTAATACGCTCTTCACTGTTCTTAACTTTCTAAATCTCACTTTATATTCTCTTAAGTTTCATTTTCACTATCTCTCAAGCTTCTTTAACTACTTCCTCTCCCGCTTCCCACTTAAAAAAAGCTATTATTAAGATTATTATTATATTACTATTAAGATAGATTAAAGAATAAAGAATATCCTTTACCCTAACCCAATCTACAAGATCAAGACCCTTTCCTCCCCACCCTCTTCATCCTATTCACTCCCAAGACTACAATCAACCTTAACAACACCAAGACCAAGATCCCACCTTCCGACCTGGGATGCCTCCCTGAGTTTTCGAGTGGACATGGCAACATAATAAAGAGACAGGGACTTTCGTCCTCCCACTACTATACCTACTACTTTTCTTCATTTTCCTAACTTTTTTTTCATCTCAACTTTCCATCAGACTTAGCTATCCCACTTCCACTTCGATGGAAATTCCAGGTCCAGTTCCAACACGGTACAAGAAAATCATGTGAGGACAGGTGAGCGGAAACGAAGGCAGGGGCGGAGCAGCGAACGGAACCGGGGCAGGTCAGGTCAGGTCATCGGTTCGGGCGGCCTATGTGAAGGGTGTCCGGCGTAAGGTAACAATCTGAGAATGTGTGAGGAATGAAGAATGTCAGCAGGAGAAAAAACATTGTTGAGATTGAAATTCAGCAGCCTGTTAATGAAGGGAGATTCCACCAATCTGCGGGCGGTCTATGCGATATCCTGAGAGCGTTGTTGGAGTGTCCCCTGGATACAGCGTACTTGCGTTGAGACAAGAACCGGTCTCCCCGAAGTACTACTTCTCACACAGGAGGAGCAAGGGATAACATAGGTACCTACCTTAGCAGAAGAAGGAAGACAGGTGTGGACCAGGTTACGGCGGAGAGTCTTTATCTGGCGAAAAGTAAGCCTGCAGTTGAGAGGGTGCAGCGAGCGACAAAGAGAGTGGATTTCCTCGGTGAAAGGCTTAGGATAGGCAGTTGAGAAGTCTCTCTAGGAGGAGGGTCATGGTAGAAGGTGCGGCAGGTGTTGGAAAGCGCGGCGTTAAGGACGAAACGAGGGTACCCCAGTTTGCCGAAGGATTGACGTAGAAAATTGATCTCTCCATCCAGATGCTGCGGGTCACAGCATCAGGAGTGGCGATACTTCTCTTAACATGGAGCGGGTGGTAGTAGAAGAAATATACATCCCGCTGTGTATGAGTTTTCTACTCACTGAAAAAGAGAAAGAGTCACCTGAGCGGTGACCTAAGGTGTCCAAGAAGGGGAGCTGGTCGTCGGCCTACCATTCCACCTTGAAAAGAATGGAAGGAGAGAGGGAATTCAGTTTATCCAGGAAATCCGGGAAGAGAGTGGGGTCATGAGACCAGAGGGCAAAGACGTCGTCGACGATTCTCAGCCATATTGCAGGACGAAGGGAGATGGAAGGAAGAAGCTCTGCCTCGAAGTACTCCATGAACAGGTTGGCTAGGACAAGAGAAAGGGACACCGAAGGTCTGAGAGTAGAAACATCCTTCGAAAGAGGAGATAGAATCCATACACAGACGGATCAGCTGAAAGACGTCAGTAGGCATGTATGTGTGTATGTATATGCATATATATATATATATATATATATATATATGTGTGTGTGTGTGTGTGTGTGTGTGTGTGTGTGTGTGTGTGTGTGTGTGTGTGATTATATGATATTATTCGTAAAGTAATTATATAATCGCGATAGGTAATACGGGCTCTATATCTTTTTTGTCTATAATAGTTTCCCTTGCCATTTTTTACAATTACTTCGGAATGAAAATACATTATTTATTGAAAGACCAACCTTCCATGTGAAGGTTGGTCTACACCAGGGGTCAGCACTTAGCCCATTATTATTTAATATTGTATTCGATGTTATTACTCAAAATGTTAGGGAGGACCCACCATGGTGCATTTTATATGCAGATGACGTAGTGTTGATAACAGAAAGTAGAAGAGGATTAGAAACCAAGTTAGAAGAATGGAGATGTGCATTAGAGAGTAGAGGCATGAAAATTAGCAGGTCTAAAACAGAGTACTTCTCAACTGATATGGGTGACCAATTGGCCTCAATACAACTGAATGGAACTAGGTTGAAAAGAACAAATACTTTTAAATACCTTGGGTCTATGGTAGATGAAAGTACAGGGATGGAAAGGGAAGTTACTCATAGAATTCAGTGTGGATGGAACAACTGGAGGAAGGTGTCAGGGGTCATTTGCGATAAAAGAGTGCCAGTTAAACTTAAAGGAAAGGTACACAAAACCGTAGTCAGACCAGCCTTAACCTACAGCCTGGAAGCAGCACCTCTTAAACAGAAAGAGGAAAGAAAGTTAGATGTGACAGAGATGAAAATGCTTAGGTGGATGTCAGGAGTTACCAGGAAAGATAGGATCAGAAATGAATATATCAGAGGGACAGCCAAAGTAGGGGAAGTCTCAAAGAAAATCCAAGAGTCTAGGCTGAGGTGGTTTGGCCATGTAAAGAGAAGGGAGGGTGAAGAACATGTTGGGAGAGAGGTTATGGAAATGGAAGTAGAAGGGAATAGAAGAAAGGGTTTACCCAAAACCAGATGGAAAGATTGTATAAAAAGGGACTTGAAGGAAAAGACCATTGATGATATAGCAGTAGTATACAATAGGAGTACTTGGAGAAAGCTCATAAAAAACGGCGACCCCGAATAGGGATAAGCTGAGAAAAAGATTGAAATGTACTATTCGCATAGTATGGCTGGAAATCTTCAAAATAACTTGTTGTTGTTGTTTTCTTATCATGATCATTCACTTGTTTTCATAATATCAGTTTCAAACGAAATATTCGTACTGTATAACAAATAGGAGAGTATCTGTAATTGTTACCCCGTAAAACTTTCAAAACAACAACACGTGGGTCGGACGGATTTGTTTACATTCGCCTTGAGAGTTGAAGGGAAGACAATGCAAGTGTAGCCCACAACCCTATAAAAGAAGAAAGAATAAGTCGGCGGTTCACTGGAAAATTAACTTATAAGCTCTTCTCCCGATACATTTATCAAGTTTGTCTTAATAAGAGTTAGATATGGATGCTGGGGAGGTTTTGACATACGAAGGGTGTAATTTCTTCCGCCAGAGGTTGATTCTAGCTACACTGAGTGGAAAGACGATACGAATTAAGAATATTCGTGCAAACTCTGAAGAGGAACCCGGTATTCAAGGTAAGATTTTGGCCTAGCAAAGAGTGAAGTAAATGTGATATTAGTAATTCTGTTCTGAAGCTGTAGTGTATACTGATGAAACTGGCATCAGGGAGTGGATTATAATATACACTGTCCACTAATAGTAGCTGTATGAAGCTATTATAAAGAAGAAAGCAATACTTGAATGAGCTCTTCATTATACAAACATCAAATCTGAACCTAGAGGCTCACTGAACACCAGCAATCTGACATTATTTTTCATTACTATACACATTACCTTCAGTTATGAAAGAGGAAAGTGCTAGCTCTCATGTAACACCCTCACATTGGTCCATTGGTATCAGTAACATTACTATCACTGCCACTAACCAATTTGTTTAAATTACCAATTTGATGACGCCATATTTTTGTGAGAGGGAAAGAATGTTTATCGAAATGCTTGTCTTTATTTTTATGAATGAGTGTAAATGTTTCTTAACATTTCAGAATATGAGGCAAGTTTCATTCGGTTGCTGGACCGAATCAGTAATGGAAGTCATATTGAGGTTAACCGCACAGGTACATCTCTGGTATACAAACCAGGTGTGCTCAATGGCGGGAAAGTGGAGCACATTTGCCCCAACCAGCGTGGCATTGGGTAAGTAGTGCTCTAGATGAGGTATGTGGATAGTGCCTGTGGAGGTTTATAGATATATTCTCTAATCAAGATCTTTTATTGATTTGTTGATTAACTTCAACAGGTATTTCCTAGAGCCATTGCTGATGTTGGCACCATTCTGCAAGACTCCAATCAATGTAACACTTAAAGGAGTTACCAATAACAAGGTGAGTCTTTTATCATATCATTTTCTTTTTTATTGTTAGGTTATACATATATATCCTTGATAATAGAATTTGGCTATTGTAGTCATCATTATCACTATCATCATGAACAATTTTTTTAGTTCAAACATGAACACTTATAATAATGATGATGATAATGATAATAACAATTATATTGATTATAATAATAATACTGATGATAAAATCTATGATCTTGAATGTTGTAGATAGACCCATCTGTAGACATGATCAGACTATCGCTGCTGCCAGTCCTGGAGAAGTTCTTAGTGATAGATGAAGGGCTGAGTTTGAAGATGATAAAACGTGGTCTGCCTCCTAAAGGTGGCGGTGTTGTTACGTTTACATGCCCAGTTAGAAGGACACTCAAAGCATTCCAGGTAAGATTTTTCTTTCTATCCTTTTCAGATTCATTGTGTCATAATTGATGATTACTTTTCTTCTCATATGTTAGCATTTATAGATTTCACTTTAGATTATTGAATATTGTGTCCTATAGTTACTGAACTCTTCTACATTTCTTCTGATAAATTGCAAAAATAATAATTTTTGCAGTGGGAAGAAAGTGGGAAAGTGAAACGTATCAGAGGCACAGTTTACACCAGCCGAGTTGCCCCAACTGTAGGCAACCGCATGTTAGATGCTGCCAAGAGTGAATTCCTCAAATTTCTCACAGATGTCTACTTCAATGTTGACAATGCCAAGGGACTTTCACCAGGTATGTTTCTTTTTTTCTTTTCTGTTTTTATGCATCTTTTTACTTTTTCATTTGATTTTATATTTTATTTATTTTCACAGTCTTTTTGACATTTTCTCAGTAGAAAAAAGGGAATCAAAACAACAGAAAAGAATCTCTGTGTTTATTTAAAAATACAATATGTAAAACCTTTTATCTCGTAATAGGGTATGGCCTCTGCTGCACAGCCAGAACCAACATGGGTACCATGTACTGTGCTGAGGCCATGTCAAACCACCAGGGGGAGGAGCAGGAAATGAGACTGCCCGAGGACGTGGGACGAGAAGCTGCATGGAGACTTTTGGAGGAAATATTTCGAGGAGGTTGTACAGACACCCTTGGGCAGCCCCTAGTCCTTCTGTACATGGCACTGGCACCAAAAGATATCTCCAAGTTTGTCTGTGGACCTCTCACTCCATACACGTAAGTCTATGCACAGAATTATTTAGTATTGGGAGGTTAACTCCTTGCATATATGTTACACTTGGGAACATACAAGTATCCAAGGACAGGCTCTATTATACAACATTTTGTGGTTTCCCTGGCATGTGGGGTGCAATTACCCATTTTTATCACATTCTGTGGTGTGCAATTTTTTTCTTTCTTTTTTCTTTCTTTTCTATATTTAAACCTAAAGGTCAATATTCAGTGTATCATATTGTGAAAAAAGTAAGTGCACCCTGTGCTGGGACTAGTAATCTGGCTTTCCTCAACCTAAGCTATGCCTTGTACTCCATGGGTAAAGTGTTTGGGCATTATCTTTTGAAAAAAAATTAAGTTGTGGCACACACTCTGATTATCTCAAGCAACTATACATGCTCAGAGTCTGAGGGTCAAGTTAGCTTGTCAGTAGATAGCTGTAAGTGAAAATATAATTTTAATTTGCAACCACTGACCACTTTTTGTAAAGGAAAACATTTTCTGAATATTTTGACAGTATCATATGTTGGTATTTGGTTATTATATGCTGCTTTTACTTCACAGATGTCATGTAAACTTTCATAAGGTTTATATATGTTTTCCTTTTTACCCACAGAATGCACTTCATGAGGCATATACGGGATTTCTTCCAAGTCACCTTCAAGATAGAAGAATTTAGAGACAAGTCAATAAGTTTTTCAGATGAAGAAAAGGAGACGCAAGCAGGTGCAGAGAAGCTAGTATTAACTTGCGTTGGCATTGGTTATAGTAACATAAGCAAAGGACAAATTTAAAAGGTATATCTTTATTTTTGCCAGACTGTCATGCTGTCTCATTTCATATGTAAAATTATATGTTCAATAATCTATTATGGTTGAAAAATGTAATAGCAATAATAAATTTATTCCATAATTAATCTGAAAATTCTTACCTTATATTTAGATTAAAAACAAATTGGATATTTGTGTTGAAAGAAACAGTGGCACTTTAGTTTTTCTGTTGAGTTAGTTGTAAAATTAGTACACTAGCGTGAGGTACTCTGAGAATAACAGGAAATATTTTACAATTCTAGTTAGTGTCTTAACCCATTCGCACGTCATGGGAATATTTCGCTCCATAATGTCCAATCACTTCATGATCTCGCCCTTTAAATACACATTTTATATAATTACATACATATATGCTCATTACAGTTGCATTTGTTTAGACACATTTGTTCTTGACTTGTCAAAAAAAAAAAAAATACACAAAAAACACCTCTCAGCATCTCATAAAATCAGGCGGGTGAAAAGCACTCTGAGAGGTGCAGCATGGCATCGCATTGGGAGAGATTTCGCTCATGGAGGCTGCATGCGCTTGTTATCTTCACAGTGGGAGCAGCATTAGGCAAATAATCACCCCGA
>BOPN01004885.1:67500-70000 GCA_017312705.2 Penaeus japonicus | reverse complement strand
GGGTGAGAGAAAGACAGAGAGAGAAAGAGAGTGAGAGAGAGAGAGAGTGTGATCAAGGGTGAGAGAAAGACAGAGAGAGAAAGAGAGTGAGAGAGAGAGAGAGAGAGCAAATAAACAGAGAGAGAGGGAAAGACAAAAAACAAGATTGTGAGAGAGAGCGAGAGCAAGAATGAGAGAGAGAGTAGGAGTAAGAGAGAGAGAGAGAGAGAGAGAGAGAGATTACTTTAGCTTTATAGTAGTCTAGATGTGTGATGAAGCACATTGGTTGTGGTGTAGTTTGAACACGGAGTCTTTGGATTCTTCTATAATTAGTGAATATTATTATTACTCATGTGTGGAGGATAGTTTGTTTTCTTTCTCTTGTATTTGTTGATTTTATACCTTTTTGCCTCTCTTTTATCAAAGCAGATTATAAGTGGATTAAGATTATGTAATTGTTACCTTTTATGAAACATTTCTTTCCGGATCAAGATGTGTAAGAATGGGGCACAAACCTTTCACCATTATAAACATGTAATGTGACATATACTAGCAGGACCTCTTATTCCTACTGTATTCATCTAGCCTGTGTTTGCATTGTCAGCTTCATTTTACAGTGATCATTTTTCCATTTTATGGAACCAATAGAAACATTAAACTTCTAGGGCACAAATATGTTAGGACCATTGATTTCTTGCTGGAAATTTGGAATAAATTTTTATGATAAGAAATAAACAGATATCCTATTATCAGTTTCATGTTGTTGATGTTGATTCCTAGGCCTAGAATTTTAACCTGAGCTAGCTGGAGTGGGCAGATTTACATGAGCACTACTGGTCTATTATTTCACCCATGTCTATAACTGGGCATGAAAGAATCTTATTCTGGTGGTTTATTCCTTTTCAAACTGTGCATCAAAAAAGTGCATTATGAATATTCATTACTATCATTGTTATATTTTCTTTTCCTTTTCTTTCTGTTTTGTTTGAGGGGATTACAAGGGTAAGCAAGTGATAATTGTTGGCGTTTTTTTTATCATAAAGTTATGTGGTATATTTGGCTTTTTGCATGTGTGGCACCACTACATGGCACAAACTTTAACAAGTGTTCACCAGTGTGTTGGCCACAGGTGCTTAGTTCACACACAGCTGTGGATCTGGACCATCCACCTTGCATACAGCCAAGTTATGGTTTTCCCCAGCCTGCCAAGTGTCCACAAAAATGGTACCATTGTGATGCGTTATGAGGACGTAGTGTAATTTTTGTGGTGTGCCCAGAGAACAAGCTTTGATTTGGTCAAAATATGTCCCAAGAGTTGGACAAAATGAAAGAAAAGTTTCTGAGATGGATGATTGGTAAATACTCTAAATTTAGTTAAAAAGAAAATTCAAAGTGAAATATTTTGTTTTGTATTATTTCTTTTGGTGGGGGGGGAGTGGGGGGACAGAGGGTTTTGTATAGTGAATATTCTTCCTCCATTTTGACAAGGCTGTAACTGGCGTAGGGGCGCATTGTAGACCCTGGACATGGTCACCTTCTTCTCAGAGTATCCCTCACCACTGTTACTTTAGAGCAGGAGGTCAAATCTTGCATTGTGTATTGCTCTCTGAAGGTAGTGCTTGGTAGAGACGTTGACTCTTTCCTGCTTTGTGCTAGGAGAAAGTGGTGTCATCTATGTTTGGGATATTAAACTAAACCTATTTTGGTGAATTTTATGGCTATTATAGTAATAATAATTGCAATTTTCATCATCAGTCACCATATATATTTATTAGTCATAGTGTGTCTGTAGGGGGGGGGGGGTACTTGGATATTCTATGCAAGAAGTCTTTATACTGCTGACATCTCATTTTGAGTGTCCCCTTTTATATTCTATTTCCTGTTTGCTGACTCTGTTTGGGCTTCCATTTAACTGATTTGCCAGCACTTGTTGTAAGATATTGCATATTTCATCAGTGCACTGCACACCTTCAGCTGGGAGGCATGAATCCCAGGTGAGGTAGTACCAGGTACACCATCATGTGATGGATATCCATCAGAGGTGGAATGCCTGTATACTATGGGAAACAAGTCTACAATACTAAATTAGAGTCTTGTGCCGTCTTGCAAGGTGACATTGAAATACACGGTAGTTCTCAAAATTTATGCTGTGTAACCTAGAGGGGAGGTGGCATCAAACTGTGAGTGACATTTCATGCTTCGGATCCAAGGAGAAAACCAAATGGAAGAGAGGAAAAGGAAAAGAAAATATTGAAAGAAGCCTCAAAACAAGTGTTTGGAAAGGGCCTTGAAATGGTGTATCTCTTATGAAAACGTGAACCATATGAAGGAAAGAGGGTATAATGTCCAGCCAAATTGGACACCTCTAACTCAATACAGTAGTAAGAGGAGTATTGGTCCAAGTATTCAAGGGCCTGTGACAATGACTACCACCATAGGGAAGCTCATAGGATACTAAAATGGTATAAGCCATACCTACTCTAAATATCGACTCAAGCATTGTTCTATACTTCAAAGAGAA
>BOPN01004885.1:30000-35000 GCA_017312705.2 Penaeus japonicus | reverse complement strand
ATACCAGTCAGAGAGGGGTTAAAGTTGTGCTACATCATACAATTGTCATTACCTCTGCATCTACTATGCTTTGGTAAAATGTTAACAAACTTCAACCAGGTTTATTCTAGCAAGATAGAGGCTGTAGCCTTCCCTGATGAGATATCATAAAAGTATGACCCACTTAAAAATTTGTAGGTAGGTATAGAGAGAGTTCTCACTGGACAATGCACTAAAGCAGGGGTTCCCAAACTGGGGTACATGTACCCCAAGGGGTACATTTGCACGTTTCAGGGGGTACATTTGGTCTGAAGGAAACAATTACTTGCACAATACATGGTGTTGTAATCTGCACTCAGATTGCACTTTTCTCATTTTCTTTGTGTTGATTAGCACCACCTTTATTGAAATTTCTTGGGTGTAAGGTAATACCATTTGTTTTTACTATTATAAACCTCACATGGCTTGATCTGCAGTGTAGATCTGTAAATATCAAAATATTAAAATGTCCTTTTTTACTATTAAGCTTAATTTTTAGTGTTAGGGGTACATGGGAACCTATAAAAAGCCTAAAGGGTACTGAGGAACAAAAAGTTTGGGAACCCCTGCACTAAAGTCATAGTTGCAGTCCTTGTTTTACACTCTACCAGCTCTCATGAAACCTTGGTATAACCCCCCCCCTCTCTAAGAAGGCAGTAGGGGGTTGGACTCCATAGAAATTGTATACGAATCATTCCTTACTTGATATTAGTGTAATATGTTTTTTCTTCTTCATTGCCAACCCCACAATTTCCCTGATATGCCTCGTACCTTTTCAGCCTATGCAGGTCTGTACTGTAAACATTATTTGTTTGCAATAGAAATAATATAGAAGAAAAGTGTCTTGTTTTTGTCTTACCAGATGGTAGTATCAGATTTGATCTTTCCATGTTAGGCATCTGTCTAAATAATGTCTAAAGCTGATGATTTGTTTTTGTGTTTTTAGACACAATAATTAAAATATGGATTTCATTATCTGATAAATAATGATACTTATTTGTTGTTGCAGAAAATCCTATGGTTAACATAACATGTATTTTTTGAATCAGACTTTTTCAATGGTTATGTTTTTACAGTGTTCTCATAAATTTGAAACTGACCTTCCAGATTTGAGTAACAAGTGATAAACATTATAAAGGATTACTATATTTGAAACTATGATTGAGTTGATAAGTTATTGTTTTGTGCATATCTGTTTTGTAATTTTAGAATCAATTTAATTTTCCTTCATCATCCTAGAATTTTTATTTTATAATGTATTTTCTATTTGCCAATGTTTAGTAACTCTCTTTTCTCTCCCTTCTCCTCTGAAGGACAACTGGGATGATGAGGACGAAGACAGTGAAAACAGAGATGACAAGGACAAGAAGCTGGACGAAACAGCCATCAAGAAGAAAAAGAAAAAGAAATTAGCAGACATCATCGCAGAGAAAGAGGTGAGGCACTGTCAGAGGAACTCTTTTCTCTGGGTTGATCTGTCTCTGTCTTTGATTTTCTTTTCTTTTCTATTCTTTTCTTTTCTCTCTTTAGTTATGTGTGTGTGTGATATATATTTACATTTACATTTACATTTATATTTATATTTGTATTTGTTTTACCTTTCTATTATCATACAATTTGTACATGAATGACTTTTATTTTTTAACTAATTCACTTTTTTTCTATATAATATTCTTTACAATATGTATAGACATTTGAATTTAATAGTTTTTCTAGTTATCTCCTTGCTTGCTTTTCTTACTCTTGCATTTTTCTTCTTTGGATCCTCTTTGGTTTATCCATTCTTTGATTATGAAAACAATGGTAATTTGTCATTTGTTATTATGTCAGATTTATTCTCTTAGTCTAAGGCTCCATAAATGCTCAGGAGGCCTATCTGGCTGCCTGGCTGGCTTACCAGGACTGTTCAGGCAAAACTGAGCATCTATGGGATAGAGAGGCTGCCTCACAAACCTGTAGCTGACAGGTTGGCTCAGTCTGGCCAGCATCCGGCTCAGGCCTGTTTAAGAGGTTATGGGCATATGAGGCGTCCTTGAAGCCACATCTCTCAGTACAACACTCGGCAGCTTACTGTCATATCAACTTTGACAAGCACATAGTCAAGAGTAGATTATATTGTATTTAATTCTTACAGACTTCGTGAATCGTTGAGAGAAACAAAAAATAATCATAATGCAGTTTAAATGTGTGAATGGTCTTTGATAACAAATTGAAATGCTGCAGGGCTGTAAATGAATGCTCCATTATTACATGCAGTCTTTCTTTATACCAGTGGTCTACTCCAGCATTCAAAAGACAACATCCCAGTTTTGTGTAATCTTTGAAGAAAAATCCTTTTATTATTTGTACCTGAAAAAGTGGTGTTAGCAAATCTTGCTATCAGACTGCCGTTGCAAGTAGGTCTAATTCTTCCGTATTCATGGGAGAGGCCATGATCATCACTGCGCAGAGTCTCATTATAACTGAGCTGTTGCCTTGGGGCAGGACTGAATGGTGTGTGACACCAGCCAGCCTGTCCGGCAGGCTGTTCAGGCATCCAAATAGGCCACCTGAGCATGTATGGGGTCCTTTAGGTAACAATAACAGGTTTTCCAAAGTGAGTCTTAATTAGCAGTTGAGAAAGGTAAGTTACACAAACTCATTGTGAACCCAAGAGAGGTTTTGCTAGGGGCAGATCTTTTGCTTTATGTAGTTTAGTTGAAGCAGTTTTAGATTTTGGCAATCTTGGCTCTCAACCCAAAGGAAACTGTTTCTTTGTCAAAAAGAAAGAAAGAAAATAGACAAATGATCTTTGAACTTGAGAACCTTTATCACAGTCGGCAGGTACTTGAAATCACACTGACACACACTTTCTCTGACACCCTCTGAAACACATTCTGACATACATATAATCTATAAAAATGTTTACATATATGGTAAGACACATATACCTATACACTTGAATAAGTACAAATAAATGAAATTGTATACAAATTTCAATGCATTCATGCATATATGTGTGTGAGTATGTGTGTGGGCAAGCAAGCAACCATGCATTGAAATTTGTTTATATTTTCATTATTTTTATATCGGCAAGAGATATTCCATTTATTTATTGCTCATTCTTTCTCCTCTTTCCACTCATGTCATAAGGGAATTGGCTTGGGTTCAGCCAACTCTAACTTGCATTCAATTGCTAGCTCTTACAGAAAGCCATCTCCAAATACGTCATGGCCATGGATCACTAGTATGTGATATCACTCCTGTGTGGTAATGGCAAAGTCACTCCATTAAGTGGTGTACCAGAAGGAATGGTCAAGTTGACTGCTTTGATTAAATGAAAGTCTTTTTCTCTTGTGATTACTGGTTTGTTTTCCATTCACAGTCCAGCAATGACTGTCTTGATGCAAGTTCTGCTAATTCTGAAGTGAGTAGGAATCTTTTAAGATTGGTTGACTTCATGGAAGTCTTTTTAATTGTGAGATGCCACATGATGCTTAAAGAAGAAGAACAAAAACAAATGATGATGTACAAAATTAAAAGGAAGAGCATCAGCAGTCTAATTGTAGTTTTCTGATTTTATCCTTTATGTATGTATTTAGAAATCTGTGTTTATATCCAAGTTTAAATCTTTTCTAGTGTACATATATGTATGTATGTATCTATGTTTGTGTGTGCCTGTGATATGCATGGTCATGTGTGAATGTGCTTGCTCTCTCCTGTAAGAAGATCATGACCAAAATTTCATGCATGTCGTAATGAAGCTTTTAGACCAGTGAGGAAGAACTGTGGAGAAGAGGCAGTGCTTTATTCACTTGCATAATTGATTAATTAATAAGAATATATATGTATCAGAATGCCAGTTGAAAGAAATATGAGATCTATATATTTAGAAATTTATTTTAAAAACAAATAAAGAAAAAGAAACAATAAAGAAGAGGCAGAATTAAGCAAGTGCACTGAGTTTGTTATTAACCCTCTCTGAACGGGTGGTACAGTACTGTACCGCTCATTCAAAAGCCCAGTGGCCGGGCGGCACAGTATTGTGCCAGCCATTTAATTGATTTAGGCCTAATAATTCGAACGCCCCGGCATTGGGACATTCAAGGCTGGAATGCCCCCGTCGTGAGTGGGTTAAACACTAGGGTTAATTATTACTTTGTCAGTTGCACAACTACTAGGGGAAGAATTTACTTATATGCTGTTTAAATATATATGAATAAGATAATATGGATTGCAAGACTGTAAAAAAGTAAGTAAGATTTTATATTATGGTAATAAAAGGATTTGATTATACTGGAGGATTGTCTATGAGGAAATAAGCATCTTTATTTATTATTGTTGCTTTAGGTAATGTTGTTATATTAGTTGTTAATATTGGTATGATATTGTTATGTAAGAAATAATTGCCATTGTTACTATTTTTATAAATGTTATTTTAGTTATTATTTGTCAGCCATTCTGTTTTATCACTTAGTAATTTGTTGTGCTGCCATAGTTATCTCTGATATTGCTTTATTCATCAGTTGCTATATTTTTTAGTATTATTGTTATTACTGATTTTTTTCTTTTTTTTTCTACATTTGTGATTTTGTTTCTTTTTTTCTACATTTGTGTATTTTTTCTTGTATGCTCTTCACATGCCTACTTCCTCTAACACCTCCCAGACCAAGGCTGGAAGGGTTTCAATATGAGTGTAAATCTGCCCTGACCTCTGTATATCCCAACTGCCTCCCCTTCATATTTTCTCCTTTTTTCTCTCCCTTGTTAGGCGAAACAGATAGAAGAGAAGGAGAGGAGAAAGAAGGAAGCAGAGGAGAGAGAGAAGGCCCTGACACCTGAGGAGAAGCTGGCTGAGAAGCTAAGGATGCAGAAGATACAGGAGGATGCAGACCTGCAGCTGGCCAACGACCTAATGGGGACGGCAGAAAGCACAGTGGAAGAGGGTGAGTGGCACGTGGTCTCACTTGGTGGGGTGGTTGGGGCTGGTTTCATTATTATTT